>JAXDDW010000230.1:80000-237500 GCA_034670385.1 Hoplostethus mediterraneus | reverse complement strand
CCTCCTCACATGGACTACTAGTGGTTGTTGTTTTTGACCTGTTACCAGTACCAAACTGACCTCTCACCCTGTCCACTCACCCTGACCTCTGACCTCTCACCCTGACCTCTGACCCTTAGTTTAAAACCTTCTTTCTAAATGATAAATGTGTTAAATGTATAATGTAGGTTGCTTGTGGTTCCCCTAGGGTCCTCATTTACTGATGTCACTGTGAATTCTGGGTAATCCTGAGTGTGGTTGTGTGCAGCTGACCCTGGAGAAGGTGCATTGTGGGTAATCTGAGTGTGGTTGTGTGCAGCTGACCCTGGAGAAGGTGCATTGTGGGTAATCTGAGTGGTTGTGTGCAGCTGACCCTGGAGAAGGTGCATTGTGGGTAATCTGAGTGGTTGTGTGCAGCTGACCCTGGAGAAGGTGCATTGTGGGTAATCTGAGTGGTTGTGTGCAGCTGACCCTGGAGAAGGTGCATTGTGGGTAATCTGAGTGGTTGTGTGCAGCTGACCCTGGAGAAGGTGCATTGTGGGTAATCTGAGTGGTTGTGTGCAGCTGACCCTGGAGAAGGCGCTGGACCTGGAGGACTTTGGCTTCAGTGTTTCTGACGGCTTGTTGGATCGCGGCGTCTTCGTGAACAACATCAGAGCGGGGGGGCCGGCCCAGCGGGGGGGGCTCCGGACCTACGACCGTATCCTGCAGGTACACACACACTCACTGACACCTGTCTCACTCTCCAGGTGAACCATATGACACCTGTCTCACTCTCCATGTTAACCATATGACACCTGTCTGACTCTCCAGGTTAACCATGACATCTGTCTCACTGTCCATGTTAACCATATGACACCTGTCTCTCTCTCCATGTTAACCATATGACACCTGTCTCTCTCTCCATGTTAACCGTATGCCACCTGTCTCTCTCTCCATGTTAACCGTATGACACCTGTCTCACTCTCCATGTTAACCGTATGCCACCTGTCTCTCTCTCCATGTTAACCGTATGCCACCTGTCTCTCTCTCCATGTTAACCGTATGACACCTGTCTCACTCTCCATGTTAACCGTATGCCACCTGTCTCTCTCTCCATGTTAACCGTATGACACCTGTCTCTCTCTCCATGTTAACCGTATGACACCTGTCTCACTCTCCATGTTAACCATATGACACCTGTCTCACTCTCCAGGTTAACCATGACACCTGTCTCACTCTCCATGTTAACCATATGACACCTGTCTCACTCTCCAGGTTAACCATGACACCTGTCTCTCTCTCCATGTTAACCATATGACACCTGTCTCACTCTTCATGTTAACCATATGACACCTGTCTCACTCTCCAGGTTAACCATGACACCTGTCTCACTCTCCAGGTTAACCATGACATCTGTCTCACTGTCCATGTTAACCATATGACACCTGTCTCACTCTCCATGTTAACCGTATGACACCTGTCTCTCTCTCCATGTTAACCGTATGACACCTGTCTCACTCTCCATGTTAACCGTATGACACCTGTCTCACTCTCCATGTTAACCGTATGACACCTGTCTCACTCTCCATGTTAACCGTATGACACCTGTCTCACTCTCCAGATTAACCATGTGCGGACCAGGGACTTTGACTGCTGCCTTGTCGTTCCTCTCATCTCCGAGTCTCCAAACCGATTGGAGCTTGTCATCAGCCGAAACCCTGCCTCCTCCGCCCTGACAGCCAATCACACTGATGGTTCAGCCTCCAGCCACTCCCCTCAGCCAAACAACACTGAGCTGGGCCCATCGGAGCTCCCTATTGGCCAGGGAGAGGAGGGTTCGATCAGCTGGAGCCAACCAGGAGAAGGCTTGGCGGTGGGGCAGGTTAATAATAATTCCTTATAGCAGAAAAACTGGACTTAACTGGTGTAAACTGGATTAAACCGGTTCTTACCAGACGAGGAGAAGCAGAAAAAATCAAATAAAGATGGGTTAAACTGGTTTGCAGCAGACCCCCCATGGTGCTACACACCCTCTGGATGAACTTTGACCCTTGAGCTGCTACAACAGCCTGGAAGCACACTGATGGACTGGACCAACCTCCTCCTTACAACCTCCTGAACCACGGCTACTGGTCCTACTGGAACCAGAACCATGGCTACTGGTTCTACTGGTACCAGAACTACAGCTACTGGTTCTACTGGAATCAGAACCATGGCTACAGGTCCCAGTACCATGCTACTGGTTCTACTGGTCCTAGAACCACTGCTACTGGTCTGCGGCTACTGGTTCTACTAGTACCGAACAGCACAGCAGCACAAAGACTGAAGGAACTCCAGTCTCAGAATCCAGAACCTGCTGATGGACAGACAGAACGTTAGACAGGTTGCTATGGAGACAGCGAGACTGGTGGACAGCAGGTTTTCCTGTTCCTACTTCTGTGCCATGAAGAAGAACCTACAGACTGGAGCAGAAAGATGAGAACAATAATAACAATAATGATGATGATGAACATGATGGTGATGAAGATGATGATGGTGATCGTGATGTGATGATGATGATGATGATGGTGATGATGAAACTGAGCAGAAGAATTCAATAAGAATCCTTTTCTACTGTTTACACCTGTTGGACTGGCCACACTGTGTGTGTATGTGTGTGTGTGTGTGTGTGTGTGTGTGTGTGTGTGTGTGTGAAAGAGAGAGAGAGAGAGACACAAGGCCAGGTGAGCCCCTTCCACCTCAATTCCTCGTCTTGGCTTTGCCCCGCCCCCTCTCCCTGTTAGACACTGATGGGCCAATAGACAAAAGGCCAGTCTTGAGTTATTCAGCTGATTGGCTGGAACCAATCAGAGCAGAGAAGACACTTCCTGTCTGTCTGTGATTGGTTCTCTCTAAAACCAACCAATCCACTCCCTGGGAAGCCAAGCATGCCCCCCCCCCCAGTAACAGTTGATCTATTATGCTAATCGATCGGTGTGTTTTTATTGATTGATCGTTGTCAGTTTTCTCTATGTTCGTTTGTTTCCATGGTGACTGAACCTGCAAAAAGATGTAAAATAGATAAACCAGTTCAGTCACATTGTTGTTCACATCAGAACCATAAACCCAAAACCTTCACCTCGTAACCATGACGATGATACACAATAAGAAAAAAAATCCTGTTAAAAACAGGCAAACTATGACAATGTTCCTGTGAGTGAGTGAGAGAGAGAGAGAGAGAGTGTGAGAGTGAGAGAGTGTGAGAGTGAGTGAGTGAGTGAGTGAATGAGAGAGAGAGAGAGTGAGTGAGTGAGAGAGAGAGAGAGTGTGAGAGTGAGTGAGTGAGTGAGTGAGTGAGTGAGACCTACTTGTTTTTTTGGAGTGACGTCAGCATTTTCCTGCTCTCACCTCAGTCTGAACTCACTATTTAAACTGGCCAATCAGAGCCCTCCCTCAGCACCAACAACCAATAGAAACCCTCCTTAGCCAAAACAACCAATTGCTGCTTTTCCAAATGTTCTGTGCTTTGAATAATAGAACTGTAATTGGCTGTTACTGTACTGCAGCTGTGATTGGCTGTTGTACTCCATCCAAACTCACTGTTCTGAAGCTGGAAGCACACAGTTAGCACACAGTTAGCACATGGTTAGCATGTGGCTAGCGCACATCTAGCACAGGACTAGCATACGGCTAAGATATGGCTGGCATAAGGTTAGTACACGGTAAGCATGTGGCTAGCGCACACCTAGCACAGGGCTAGCATACGGCTAAAACGTGGCTAGCATACGGTTAGCACACGGCTTAGACAGTGCTAATACACAGCTAACATATGGCTAACACATGGCTCAAATCCACCAAGTTGCCATAGCTTGGGATCAGCCTGACAGTTGATTGGCGGCTCCATGGTTGCCAGGTGACAGTGTTGTCAGTTAGCTGTTAGCATTTAGCACTGAGCTGAGCCAAATGTTGAATGCTGAGGAGGCGTGGCTTCAGGAGGGTTTGGTCTGTGAGATCTAAAGCCATACACCCTGTTTGTGCGCACGTGTGTGTGTGTGTGTGTGTGTAACATTGCAGGGATTTGCACCCTAGTGATTCACCTCCGCAACATTCATCAGGCCACACACACACACACACACACATTCATGCACTAAACACATGCAGACAGGTTTGTGGACAACAAAGCAAACAAAAACCTCTCACATGCAACTAAACTGCATATATCACTGCTACACACGCCTTACTGTCCTTCACACACGCACACACACACTAACACATGCGCGCGCACACACACACACAACCCTTGTTGTGCAACACTGCCATTTGAAATAGTGGGTCAGATTAGTTTCCATGTAGCTTCACCAACCAACCAAACTGTATTTTTATTTAAAGGACAGGGATGTTGTAAAGTATTTTTGTACAAATTTACTACTTTGGTAGCATGATGTTACTGGTGTTTGTCCTGTCTGGGGTCCCACTGCTCTCTCCACCCTTTGTATGGACGACTACTGAGCAACAATAAAGATGAAGACCTGCTGAGAGTGGCCTTCATATCTGTGCACACACACACACACACACACACACACGCACGCACAAGCAAGCAAGCAAAACAACAATGAAGCAAAAGTTAGCTAGGACTCGAGATCACCATAGGGAATGAGAAATGAGAGACATGAGAAATCAAGACTGAGCAAAGAAAAGAACCAACTGGTTTGAATAAGTAAATGACCAAGAGGAAACCAAAAGACAACAGGCTACAGGCTACGCTGCCCCCTGGTGGCCAGATGAGTCTGCAGGGATCCTCAGTTAGTCCTCAGTAGTCAGTGTGTGTAAGGCTTCACCGTTTGTTGTCTGGGGGATAACATCAGGATGGGGGTACAGATGCTGCTGCAGAAAGGCCAAGGTCTTCATCCAAGCGTCTTCCTCAGCGGCCGCGTGAGGTTTTGCCTGTCCTCCCCAAACCATTAACACTGCAAAACACAAACATGATTGCATTCCTTTATTTGAAAGACATTGACCTTTCCCCACATCGTGTTGGTAAGGCACTTGGTCCTCACCACAACAGAAGTACAAGTACACACATGTACTCACAGCAATTGGTACATGATCAGTTATATGGGGTGGAATCACTGGACATCTCAGCTCTTCTGCCATCAGAAAAGCTCAGCCAGGCGGCATGGTGCCATGTGTCCCCACAAACCACTACTATTACATCATTTTTCACTATTACTATTACATCAACCAGGGCGGCACGGTGGTGTAGTGGTTAGCACTGTCGCCTCACAGCAAGAAGGTTCTGGGTTCAATTCCACCTCCGGGGCCTTTCTGTGTGGAGTTTGCATGTTCTCCCTGTGCCTGCGTGGGTTCCCTCCGGGTTCTCCGGCTTCCTCCCACAGTCCAAAAACATGTGGCTTAGGATAATTGGTGACTCTAAAATTGCCCTTAGATATGAATGTGAGTGTGAACGGTTGTTTGTCTCTATGTGTTGGCCCTGTGATGGACTGGCGACCTGTCCAGGGTGTACCCCGCCTTTCGCCCTCCGCGACCCTGAACAGGATAAGCGGTGATAGATGATGATGACTAAATCAACCATAAAGTTGATGACTACTGAGCAACAATAAAGATGAAGACCTGCTGAGGCCTTCATATCTGTGCACACACACCACACAACCATAAAGTTGATGACGATCACAGTTTGAGTGAATGTGTGTACTCCCTGTAATATGTAGATGTTTACCTTTCTTTCCTCTCTTAGCCGGCTTATAATATGTGACCCTGAAAACGGGTTCACATGGCGGCATGAGCAGATGTCCACTATTGGGATAACTGAGTCTGGTCAGCAAGTGCCCATTGCCTGCTGACTGCATCATCTTAGCCATCTGAGGGTCAAAGGTCACAAGCCAGTCTCAAGTTAGTCCTGTCAACCACCACAACCTGACACCACAATGATGCTGCCTCTCAGAATCAGACGTGTGTGTGTGTGTACTCACATCATCACCAAACTGCGGTGTGGGAACACACTGATCATCTTCACCGATGACCATCAACAGCGGACACGTAATCCTCCCCATCTAGTAGAGCAGTTAGCCATGAGTAACATAACCTGTGTGTGTGTGTGTGTGCGTGCGCGCTTGCATCCTTACACTCAAATTGTAGTGTGTATTTAACTTCTGGAGGGATTCTGAACTACTTGACTCATCTAGAATAGTCTGAGTATATTTTTCTTGCTTACCAGGTTGCTGTTAGCTGTACTTTGATTGCTTAAGTATTAGTGCTTTAATCAATAGTCTATTGTTAGCTGCTAGTTGGTCAGTTTCTCCTTGTGTCATAGCCCCTATTGAAGGTAGTTTCACCAAGCTAGGCCAATTGCCTTGTTAATTGTCTGGGAGGGGCCTGCACTCCTGGCAGACAATTAGCAATCAGTGGAAGCAGTCTTAAACCACTGCTGCTGTGAAAGCGTCAGGCAAACGAAGGCAACAGGTGACTTTTTCAAGCCTGACTTTGTCTAAGAACGACCTTCGAAGATTAGGTGCTTCTCTTCCTAAACCATATCATTGTATTGTGATTGTGCATCATGTGTTTGCTTCCCATTCCTGTCCTCTCCTCTTTCTGGTGGTTGCACAGATGCTGGGTCACACCCAGACGGTACAACCCCACGAATCTCATCTATCCTACTCTCAACTCATGTTGAGCAAGTGGTGGCAGGGGGGCTTTGGAACTGCCAGTCGACTGTGCCCAAAGCTGAGTTCATCTCAGGCTACGCATCCTTGCTCTCCCTCAACTTTCTTGCTCTAACTGAGACTTGGATCACCCCAGAAAACGCTGCCATGCCCGCTGCTCTGTCGGATGTGTACTCTTTCTCTCACACTCCCAGAGCTGCGAGGCGAGGCGGTGGTACTGGCCTGCTAATTTCCAGCAAATGGAAATACTCTCTCTTTTTTTTCTCTCCTTCCTCCTTTGAATTTCATGCTGTCACTGTTTCTCATCTAGTCAAGCTCACCATCGCGGTTGTTTATCGCCCACCAGGCCCTGCTGGTGAGTTCCTGGAGGAGCTTGACACACTAGTCTCCCACTTCCCTGACGATGGCTCTGGACTCATCCTTCTTGGTGACTTCAACATCCAGACTGAGAAGCTTGACCTTCTTTTTTCGTTCCTCTCCTCCTTCGACCTAGCCCTCTCCCCATCTCCTCCTACCCACAAGGCTGGCAACCAGCTGGACCTAATCTTCACCAGACACTGTTCTACTGCCAACCTCTCCGTCACTCCTCTTCATCTGTCTGACCACTACTTCATGTTCTACACTCTCTCTCTCTCCTCACCCCCCTACCCACATGGTTTCTTCTCGTCACAATCTCCGCTCGCTCTCCCCCACTGATCTTTCCTCTTCTGTTCTCTCTGCTCTCCCTGCCCCTGAATCTTTCTCTCTTCTATCCCCTGATACTGCCACTGATCTTCTTCTCTCTACTCTGTCCTCTTCTCTGGACCATCTCTGTCCCCTCACCTCCAGGCCTGCACGCCAAACTCCACCTGCCCCTTGGTTGTCGGACTCAGTGCGTACTGACAGACGGAACCTGAGAGTGGCTGAGTGCAAATGGAGAAATGGCAACCTCCCGGAGGACCTTCTTACCTTCCAATCTCTCCTTTCCACCTTCTCCTCCTCTCTCTCTGCTGCTAAAGCTGCTTTCTTCTGCACTAAAATTCAAACTTCTGCTTCCAACCCTAAAAAACTCTTTGAAACTTTCTCTTCCCTCCTCCAACCCCCACCCCCTCCTCCCACCTCCTCCCTCCGCCCTGACGACTTCGCCAACTTCTTTGACAAGAAGGTCAACGATATCCGATCCTCCTTCCCTCACCCCTAGGCTGATGCCCTGCGCACCAACCACACCTGTCCATCCCTCCCCACCTCCCTCCTTATCCCATTTTTCTCCCCTCTCCCCAAACAAGGTCCTTCACCTTGTTACATCCAGCCGCCCCACCACATGCTCCCTTGACCCGGTCCCATCCACTCTGCTCCAGTCTTCTACACCTGAGCTCCTTCCCTTCCTGACCCACCTCATCAACACGTCTCTGGTGTCTGGATGCTTTCCCTCTGCTTTCAAGACTTCCAGAGTCACCCCCTTCTGAAGAAACCAACACTTGACCCCTCTGAGGTCAAGAACTTCCCTTCTACCCTTCCTATCTAAAACCCTTGAACGTGCTGTCTTCAATCAACTGTCCTTGTACCTCCACCAGAACAACCTCTTGGATCCCCACCAGTCTGGGTTCTAGGTGGGTCACTCGACCGAGACTGCCCTCCTGGCAGTGACTGAGTCGCTCCATGCCGCTAGAGCGAACTCTCTCTCTTCTGTCCTGATACTCCTGGACCTGTCTGAACCACCAGATCCTCCTGTCCACCCTTGAGGGGATGGGTGTCTCAGGCTCTGCACTCTCCATGTTTGCATCCTACCTGACGGGTCGCTCCTACCAGGTGACGCTGAGAGGGTCTGTGTCAGAACCACGTAGGCTCACTACTGGGGTTCCGCAAGGCTCGGTTCTAGGTCCTCTCCTCTTTTCCCTCTACACAACATCTCTTGGTTCTGTTATCCATTCACACGACGTTTCCTACCATTGCTATGCAGATGACACCCAGCTGATCCTGTCATTTCCCCCTTCTGACACACAAGTGGAGGCAGCATTGCTGCATGTCTGGCAGACATCTCGGAGTGGATGTCGATGCACCACCTGAAGCTCAACCTGGACAAGACTGAGCTGGTGTTCCTCCCGGGGAAGGGCTGTCCGCACCGAGACCTGGCCATCACCATTGATCATGTTGTGGTGACGTCAACTCGGACTGCGAGGAATCTGGGTGTGACCCTGGACGACTAACTGTTGTTCTCAACAAACATCGCATCAGTGACACGCTCCTGCAGATTCCTCCTCTACAACATCAGGAGGATTCTCCTCTTCCTCACTGACAAGGCAGCGCAGGTGCTCATCCAGGCTCTTGTCATCTCCCACCTGGACGACTGCAACTCCCTCCTTGCTGCCCCGGCATCGGCCATCAGACCTCTGGAGCTTGTTCAGAAAGCTGCAGCTCGTCTGGTGTTCAACCTTCCCAAGTTCTCCCACACAACAACCCTTCTCCGTTCTCTACACTGGCTCCCTGTAGCAGCTCATCCAGTTCAAGACCCTGGTGCTAGCCTATAGGACAGTGAAAGGAACAGCTCCTTCTTACCTCCAGGCTATGGTCAAGCCTTACACCCCCGCCCGACCACTTCACTCTGCTGCCTCGAGGCAACTGGTTGCCCCGTCACTCAGAGGCCCCTGGGGGCCGATCTACATGGTCACAGCTCTTCTCTGTTCTGGCCCCGCAGTGGTGGAATGAACTCCCCACTGATGTCAGGACAGCAGAGTCGCTGCCCATCTTTCACCGCAGGCTGAAAACCTCTTCAGGAAACACTACCCTGACCCTTCCTCTTAGCCTTGCCTATTTGTCGTCATTTATGTGTCTGAGCTCTTGTTTATTGGCTCTTGTGTATTGGATACACTTATTTATCTTAGCTCTTGTTTATTGGGTTCACTTATTTATCTCATTTGTTTAAGATAAAGTTAGGTTGCTAACTTATTGCACTCTTACCTTAACACTAGTTATGCTCTTAGTTGCTTGTTTAGGAAGGAAATGCACTTACGATTTCTGGTGACTAGTAGTTTTCTTACCTACTTATGTTGAATGCACTTATTGTAAGTCGCTTTGGATAAAAGCGTCTGCTAAATGACTGTAATGTAATGTAATGTAATGTACATCCACTTTCTCCATTGGGTCAGTTGTGATTGGCAGACTGTACAGTGCTAGATGGCCGTGTTCATCCCGTGGCATCTGGTACACCAGGCTGAGGAGAGAAGCGACTGATCTCATCATCCCGACAGTAACATGTTGTTATTCTGTGCACGATACCAGGAAGCAGGAGACCTACTCGATCAAATCCTCTGCCACCTCAGAGAGTTTCTTGTGGAGTGGACGGACGTGGGGGCCGCAGACACAAACGCAGCAGCGAGGCTAGAATCCAACACAAGGATTACACTTTTTAAACTCAGGAATACACATTCAGTTTTCACATGTAGAGAGATGGTACAATTGAACGTTTCCCTGAGAATGTGCAGAGACTAGAGGATTCCTTTAACTAATACAGCACTAATTCATGTTTAAGTTTACTTGAGAAAGCCTCCAACAAAAACTATGATTTAGTCATTTCAAAGTTTCAAGTGCTCTAGTCTAACTAGGAAAACCTCCAGTCAGAATCTGGTAATGTGCCTCTCCCCTTACTTTGGGCTGTGTGGTTTCTAACCATAGGCGAAGACCTGCTGGACATTTGAATCAATTAGTCAATTAGAACCAAGCCCACCATTCACTCTGCCTCTCTCATCACTGATGTAGTGGCCATAGGCCTCCACGGTGAACTTGTCCTCGGTGTGGTGAAGGGAGTGCAGAGTTACTGGATGCCCCGGAGGCAGATTCTCCACCATCACCTTAATCTTCTCATCCATAAGTCCTCGTGTGGGGACAACAGAAAGAATTGGAGAGATAGTCGCAGCCATAATCAATGATGGTCTGTGGAGATTTCCATGTGATCCTGTTTGACTACATCAAAACAAACACTACATAGATAGAAAGGAATGCTGTCTCACCCTGTATGTAGTACTGCAAAGCCAATAGCAGCCCATTCAGTTCTGGTATAGCAAAGCAATAATCTATTCTGTAACCAAGTTAAGCAATAATCCCTTTATCAGTAGGCTACGTCTCCAGCTTGAATTGTATACATGGCAATGTTGCGTATAAGTTAGACTACACAGTGTCCATCACAATCAGGATAGAGAATGTGCATTCTGTCCAAAACATGCAGTTATACAGGTTAGGTTACCCCCCTCGATGTAACTGTACCTGACCCAGGTGCGACGCAATACTTCTGCAGGACGATAAAATCTCCTCAGTGCAGATTTCAGAAATGTACAGCAGCTCGTCAACGTCACGCTGCTGTCGTTAGTAGCAATAGCTCCTAATGATTGCCTTCGAAGCCGAAGCAGCTTTTGTCTTCTGCTACAGATGGCTTGGCACCAATCACAATCAAGGCCTGTCAAGAATATTGAAGGTCAGCCCTAATAAAGATGGTATGTGATAGATAAATTGTTAAGAGCAATGCATAAATTAGAAGTATGGGATAGTTAAAGGTTGGAGTTGGATAAAGTAATATTAGGCCCATATGAAAACTAGAATGTCCGGAGAAAGAGGAACTAGAATGTACGGAGAAAGGGGAAGTAATGAATAAGAGACTCAGATAGAAATCGCTGTGTGATTAGAAGTTAAAGCAGAATGATAAGAAATGCATAATCAGAAATCTATGAAAGTAATATGTGAAGTGTTGAAATAACCATAAATCATTAATATGTGAAACTAGAGTGATTTGTTACAATACTGTGTAGAATGGAACCAGGTCACGGGAAGAAATGCACCTGTATGCGTTAGGCCTAGAAAGATGAGAAGGATGAATAACTATGACCGTGTGTATTAACAAAAAGAAACAAATGAAAGAAGAAATGAAGTACTAATATTTGAGATGTGATTGTTGAAATGATCATTGTGTGATAAAAGATGTGTGACTCGAACTGGTAAATCCAGCCGGAGCAAAATATAAAGTCATCATGACATGCTTACTCAGGGAACAGATGCTAAAGCAATGTTAGAGTTTAGAAGGACATTGGGTGTTGGCGTCTTAGTGACTAAGCAATGTTTTAACTGCCAAATGACTAGGCAATGTTTCAACTGACAGAGAGAGAGAGAAATGAAGGGGCTGGTATTCAGAAAAGGATGGACAATCTGACATATAACGTGAGATACCTCAGATAGGTATAAAACCTAAGTAAACACGGAAATCGAGGTTGATTCTTCGTTGGTTCTTTGCGGATTCATCCAAGGCCTCGAGCTGAAGAGATTCTGCATCCGAGGAGAGGGGACGGAGCGACTCCGGACTTAGTGCAATTTCTGTACTCCGTAGCTTTGGACTTAGTGCAAAAACGGCACTCCGTAGCTCGGGACTTAGTGCAGATTTTGGACTCCGGAGTAGAAAGGGAAGTTCATAAGAAGAAATCTTTGCAAGATTTAGAATAAGAACCAACACGAAGACGGATCATCCAACTACCCAAACTTGCAGGATTTAAATTGGAATATTTGAACTTTCTTTGCTCACCCTGTTGACGGACCAGACAATTGCATCAAGAAGAACTACCCCCGCCTAAGCCACTGGCACGGGTCTCCGAGACTCCAGCCGAGGGTTAGGAGGAACTCCGGCCAGCGACAAAAGGAGGAATAAAGCACGGCCAGCTGAGTTTCTCGCTCTCTCTCGTCCTCTAGTTTTAGAATGACACAGACACCCATGTCACAGCTCCGCCAGTGAGTACTGTAATTAGATAGGATTAGATTTATTATTTTATAGTGCTTATTGTTTAAAGATCAGAATTACGCTGTATGACATGCTCTTGCTTAAAGCCTTTTAATAAAGAAATATACATCTGAATCGAGAAGGAAGTGGACATTGAATATATGAGTTTTCCATGGTAGTAAAATGTTAGGTATTAGAGTTTGAAATAGCATCACATGGTTTTAACAGGTTTCTCTAGCCAACTAAATATAACCGACCCTTGGGGCTTTACCTAGCCACTTAACCAAGACCCCCTGGCATTTACCAAGTGCACTGATCACTTAGAGGAGAGCTGCCGTTAACAGACGTGACTGTTGGTATCGTTGGGCTCTAGTGCTATTTAGCTCGACGGTATTATCAGAGGACGAAGGGTAGGCGTCTGGACGTAGGCAGTGAGGTAGCCAGGCGAATCTCCTCGCCACCAGCTTAATTAGTTCAAGTAACTTAGTTGAGTTATACTCATTAGGCATAGAACTCGGACCCTTTAATCGGAGAGCTGGACCAAGTAGACACTTCTATCTAACCGTAGAGGCGGATACTTCGGGGATCTAACAGGCCCCTTGTCAAACTAGTTGGAAAGCAAATTCTGTCTGTCACCATTATCATACTCGTGATAAAGAGATTGTAGTGGCTATTTGTTTCAGCCTAAACAATCAACAAACAAAACGAATTATAGGCTATAGAACAAACTCAAAATAAGGCCACTGAGGCACCTATGGGACGAATCTTACTCAGAATAAAGGAAGTCCATTGTCCAGGCAAGAGTTTCTGTTTTGGGTGGTTTATTCAGAAGCGAGCACAAGCAAAGCACTGCTGCCTCTCTTGCCCTGTTTCCCTGTCGTCAGGTAAAAAACCATTAACCCATTAGGTGCCCAGCCTACTCCTCACCTGACTACCCTTATATAGACTCCACCCATGAGTAATGGTGCGCCCCAGTAGCCAATTAACCAATAGCAATAACCCAAATTAATTGAAATAGTAATAAAAATAATTCAAATATATATTCAAATATATCAGAAATAAATGCTTACGTTTACCCATTTAAACAAACAATCCCCAAACAGTGAATAGCTGTAATAGAGATGAAGAGATAGTGTACTGAGTTCAACATCATGATGGACATTGCCTTCAGACAGTATTTGAGACGTTTTCTGTCTTTTGTGATGTTGCAGCCTGAATTCAAATGGGATTAAAAACTCTTTTCAAAACTCTATATAAAATACGTCATACTGACAACGTTAAAACATGATTTTAGAAATTTTGGCAGATTTCTACACAGAAATATAGAGCATATTACAAATAAATAGTGAAGTTAGTGCTGTGTGGCATGAAATCCATGCCACACAGCTTGGAGAGCTTGCTGGAACCATCCAGTGTGTTTGGGCCTTTAACATTAATATAGAGAACATTAAAATACAAAACCAATCAATTCTTGAATTATTACGGAAGCCGAGAACGGCCGTGCTTGCAATTATTTTTTGAATGCCGTTAATGCCGTTATCACTATCACCCGTTATCACTCCTCAGCTGGTCGGCACACCCCTGCAGCACTCTGGAACAGACCCATCAGGGCCAGCAGCCAGGTTGGCCGAATTTTATTACATTTTCAGGAAATTATTACATGATTGGGTGCTACAGGAGTGAATAACAATGACAAACTGATCTCCTATTGGCTGTTCACCTCAGTCCTGATCTCCTGTTGACTGGTGAACTCTGTCCTGTGTCTGCTTTATGAGTCCAGGAGCTTCAGGTCAACCTCACTTCACGGACTGCAACCACAGGTACGCTGCTGTCTGCCTGTTAAGAGAGAATGTTGTTTTTCATTAGACCAAGTAATATTCAATATGTATCATATTGTGTCATAAATTCATTTTTAAAGTGAAAGTCTGACTTCAACATGTGTGACATGTAAAATATTTAATTTAAGTTATTAAGTATTTCTTTAAGTTATTAAAGGGTTTAAATTAAGGTATGAAAGTATTTAAGGTAATTAGGTATAGTTCAAGTTCATGAGTTTTATTGGCCATGTGCGACAAGTACATTGGAATTCTTAGTCCTGAAGGTGGGGCTGGTGGAGGATTGTTCAACAAACACACCTCCTGGGGGTCTAAGGTCTTCAGGGTCTAAGGTCTTCAGGGGTCAAAGGTCTTCAGGGTCTAAGGTCTTCAGGGTCTAAGGTTTTCAGGGTCAAAGGTCTTCAGGGTCTAAGGTCTTCAGGGTCAAACGTCTTCAGGGTCAAACATCTTCAGGGTCTAAGGTCTTCAGGGTCAAAGGTCTTCAGGGTCTAAGGTTTTCAGGGTCAAAGGTCTTCAGGGTCTAAGGTCTTCAGGGTCAAACGTCTTCAGGGTCAAACATCTTCAGGGTCTAAGGTTTTCAGGGTCAAAGGTCTTCAGGGTCTAAGGTCTGTCAAGAATATTGAAGGTCAGCCCTAATAGGATGGTATGAAATTAGATATATAGAGCAAATAGGTTTGGTAAAGAATGAGATGTGCCAAAATAGAAATGTTAAAAAGTATGAAACAGGAGATAGAAGATAATGTGAGTAATTGGTACTAAACTAGAATATCATGCCCAAGAAAACCTAGAAGTAAAACCTAAAACCTAAAACCTAAAACCTAAAACCTAGAATTGTCCGGAGAAAGGGGAAGTAATGAATAAGAGACTCAGATATGTGTAAAGCAAAAAGCACTGTTATAAATTTCTATGCAATATGTGTGATGTGTAAGAATAACCCTAAATCATTAATGTGTGTAACTAGAGTGATTTGTTAAAGATACCATGTAGAATGGAACCAGGCCACGAGAAGAAATGCACTTGTATGCGTTAGGCCTAGAAAGACAAGAAGGATGAGTAACTATGACTGTGTGTATTAACGAATGATGTAGATGAAATCAGAGAATGAAGTATCAACGTTGATATGTGATTGATAAAATGATCATTGTGTGATAAAAGATGTGTGACTTGAACTGGTGGATCCGGCCGAGCATAATGCAAAGTCAGCATAAGATGCATGCTAAGGGAACGGATGCTAAAGCAATGCCGGAGTTCAGAAAGACATTGGGTGTTGGCGTCTTAATGATTAAGCAATGTCTCAACTGCCAAACTGTCAAACTGGTGATGGCGAGAGAATGACAGAGAGAGAGAGAAATGAAGGGGCTGGTATTCAGAAAAGGATGGACAATCTGACATGTAACGTGAGATGCCTCAGATAGGTATAAAACATAAGTAAACACGGAAATCAAGGTTGATTCTTCGTTGGTTCTTTGCGGATTCATCCAAGGCCTCAAGCTGAAGAGATTCTGCATCCGAGGAGAGGGGACGGAGCGACTCTGGACTTAGTGCAATTTCTGTACTCCGTAGCTTTGGACTCAGTGCAAATACGGCACCGTAGCTCGGGACTTAGTGCAGATTTTGGACTCCGGAGTAGAAAGGGAAGTTCATAAGAAGAAATCTTTGCAAGATTTAGAATAAGAACCAACACGAAGACGGATCATCCAACTGCCCAAGCTTGCAAGATATAAATTAGAATATTTAAACTTTCTTTGCTCACCCTGTTGACTGACCGGACGATTGCATCAAGAAGAACTACCCCCGCCTAAGCCACCGGCACGGGTCTCTGAGACTCCAGCCGAGGGTTAGGAGGAACTCCGGCCAGCGACAAAAGGAGGAATAAAGCACGGCCAGCTGAGTTTCTCGCTCTCTCTCGTCCGCTAGTTTTAGAATGACACAGACACCCATGTCACAGCTCCGCCAGTGAGTACTGTTATTAACTAGGATTAGATTTATTATTTTATAGTGCTTATTGTTTAAAGATCAGAATTACGCTGTATGACATGCTCTTGCTTAATGCCTTTTAATAAAGAAATATACATCTGAATTCAGAAGGAAGTGGACATTGAATATATGAGTTTTCCGTGGTAGTAAAATGTTAGGTATTAGAGTTTGAAATAGCATCACATGGTTTTAACAGGTTTCTCTAGCCAACTAAATATAACCGACCCTTGGGGCTTTACCTAGCCACTTAACCAAGACCCCCTGGCATTTACCAAGTGCACTGATCACTTAGAGGAGAGCTGCCGTTAACAGACGTGACTGTTGGTATCGTTGAGCTCTAGTGCTATTTAGCTCGACGGTATTATCAGAGGACGAAGGGTAGGCGTCTGGACGTAGGCAGTGAGGTAGCCAGGCGAATCTCCTCGCCACCAGCTTAATTAGTTCAAGTAACTTAATTGAGTCATACTCATTAGGCATAGAACTCGGACCCTTTAATCGGAGAGCTGGACCAAGTAGACACTTCTATCTAACCGTAGAGGCAGATACTTCGGGGATCTAACAGGTCTTCAGGGTCAAAGGTCTTCAGGGTCAAGGTCAGGACCTCTGTCCTGCTGTGGGCTGACTGGACTGTAAATGGCTGATTGGACGTGAGTCTCTGTCTGCTACTTTCCATGGAAATGTGTCCTGAAAACATGACATTGTGGTTGTGGTTACCATGGTGACGGAGATGTGGGCGGGGACAGATTAACTAACTAATTAACCCTCTGACTCTTTGCTGACACATTTACAGTCTATTTGGTTATGTAGTAATATATGTAGTCGGTGATAAAGTGACAGCTTTGTCTCCATCTCAGACCCGATGAACTGTTATGTATAGTGTGTAAATGTGTATATGTGGTTTACAGGGGCTGATAATGTGACAGAGAAATAGTTTGCTGACTGTTTTCAGGCTGAAATGTTGTCCATCCCAGAGCTGATAAAGAAGAAGAGAGATGGAAGGAGGCTGAGCACGGACGAGATCAAAACCTTCATCCAGGCTGTAACAACCCAAAATATACATGGCTGTCAGATAGGTACACACACACACGCACGCACACACACACACACACACACACACACACACACACAAACACAACCAACTTTCTGAGGTAATTTTATTTCCTAACTCCAGTATTTTCAGACTGTTTGACTTTTCCTATTAAAGGAGCCATGCTGATGGCAATCTGGCAAAGGGGCATGGATGTCACAGAGACTGTAGCCCTGACCAGGGAGATGATGTCATCGGGGGAAGTGATGTCATGGCCAGAGGAGTGGGCTGGGCTAGTGGTTGATAAACACTCAACTGGCGGAGTGGGAGATAAAGTCAGTCTGGTGTTAGCACCTGCGCTAGCTGCCTGTGGCTGTAAGGTAGATATGCTAACAAACATAACTGACATAACAGACATAAATACATACACTCAGCATATTGCCAGTAGGTAGTCGATTAGCATGTTGTACCATGTAGGATCTCCTTTTGCCTCCGGAAGAGCCTGAATTCTTCAAGGCCTGGAGTTAACAAGGTGCTGGAAACGTTCCACAGGGATCTTGGTCCACTGACTCCATAGCATCACTCGATTTAAGGTCTTGTAGGTGATTAAAAGGATCTTAAAATCGACCCTGGATTTAACAGGCAGCCAGTGTAGGGAAGCAGAAGATGTGTGGTTTCTCGAGAAGTCTCACTGGTTTCAGTTAACTGTAATCTAGCAATAACGCTTGACTGAGGCAAGTGAACATCACAGTAATTGAGACAGAAGGAGGTAAAAGAGGGGATGAGCATAGGGTGTATTTTAGCAACTGGAAAAAAACAGTATAACAGTAATTTGAAACATAATTATCAAATTTAAGATGAAAGTCAAAGATGACCCCCATGGCTTTTTGTGATTATGTTTATGATCTGGACCAGTAACAAGACCCTCAGTTTTATCAGAGTTGAGTGTGAGGAAGTTATGGGCTGGTCAATGTTTAATTGCAGCCAAACATGCATGGTAGCAACTTTAGTGAGCTCGTCAGATTTGACAGAAATATAAAGTTGTGTATTGTCTGCATAGCAATGAAAAAAAGATACGACCAAAGCTGCTAATGTGGCTAAGTGTGTGTGTGTGTGTGCATCAGGTCCCTATGATCAGTGGGCATGCCTTGGCTCATACAGGAGGAACTCTGGATAAACTGGAATCAATCCCAGGATTCAACATCCACCAGTCAGCAACCCAGGTACAACTAATACACTATAATTAATACGACTATATATATATATATATATATATATATATATATATTCATCGTAATTAATATGACAAATATATATATATATACACACACTATAACTAACTATATACTGTATATGCTATAACTAATATTACTAATATACACTACATACATAAACAACTACATTTTATATATAATCTAACTATTATACAGTCACTACAACAATATATAGACTACAAATAACTTAATTACACAGAGCTAACGATATATTGTTATAACACACTGTATATACATTACAGGTAGGCTACATACAGCAAGAAATAACAACCAAAAAAAAACTCTGTAAAGCAAAGATGCTTTCAAAAATAATGAAATCGTTTCTAAATATCAAAAAATTTACAATAAAGAAACACTAATGCAGAAAATGAAAAAAATAACCAAAGACCAAATTCTTATTATTAAATCTAGGGCGCCTCAGACGTGCACAGTACTGTATAACTGTAACTGTAAGAGATTACTAGCTACATGTAACTATAACTAGTATCTACAACTATGTTATACACACAACAGGAATATTAACCTACAGATAACTATCTTCTGTAACATAAATACTACAGGTAACACACACACAGCCTCACCACTAGTTGACCTTTGACCCTCCATCCATCTGCAGGCCCAGCAGATCCTGGCCTTGGTGGGCTGTTGCATTATGGGTCAGACAGAGACGCTGGTTCCTGCAGACCGAGTCCTGTACGCCATGAGGGACGTCACCAGCACTGTGGACAGTGTACCGCTCATTACTGGTACTAATCTAGTACTACTAACCTAGCACTAAGCTAGTATTTAAATACTACCAAACTAACAGAGGGTGTGTGTGTGTGTGTGTGTGTGTGTGTGTGTGTGTGTGTGTGTGTGTTCTCTCCAGGTTCTATTATGTCAAAGAAAGCAGCGGAGTCTGTGACTGCTCTGGTTCTGGATGTCAAGTTTGGACAAGCTGCTCTCTATAAAGACCTGGCTAGCGCTAAAGAGCTAGCACAGTCCCTGGTAAATATATTAATAATAATTATAATATTAACTCTATAAAGACCTGGCTAGCGCTAATTCTAATTCAAAGGTCCTTGACTCAAGTTAATATGTAGTTTCAGGTCAGTCATGTAAACATGCTTCATCAATGGTAATATTGCATAAATATTTATCATATAAATGCTCTATATCTGCTGATTGTAACATCTCACATAAGTCATTCTGATGAATATTATAGAAAACCTTCAACTCACTAGATGATACGATGATGGCGAAGATGGTGATGAGGGTGTGTTGTTTTAGGTGAGCATAGGCAACAGCCTGGACATTCGTACAGGGGCGGTGCTTAGCCGTATGGATGCTCCTATTGGTCGATGTGTGGGCAACAGTCTGGAAGTGATCGAATCTCTGGAGACACTGAAGGGGAATGGACCCGATGACCTGATGGAGCTGGTTACAACCCTGGGTACCTACCTATTACCGTACCATAATACGATAATCTGCCAGTGTGAAGGGGCAGCTGGGTATCTACCCATACCTTCATACTAGAATACTAATGGCTGACAGAATGGGAACCAGTGTGTGTCTAGAATCTGCACCCTACCCTGCTGTTACAGGATCGACCCATTTGTTTCTGTAGGGGGCGTGTTGCTGATGATGACTGGAAGGGTGTCCAACCTATCAGAAGGAAGCAAGCAGATTTCTGAAGCTGTAATTGGTGGAGCTGCTCTCTCCAAATTCCAGGCCATGATGGAAGCTCAAGGTGTAGCCAATGAGATAGCAAGGTCACTATGCTCCGCCCACACGGACTACTACAGTTTTCTGAGAAAAGCTCAACATCAGATGGAACTGAAGACTCCTAAAGATGGTAAAAATATATAGAAATACAAAGCAATGTAGGCATACACACAAACAGATGGTAGAGAATACACATACATATGCACACAGAGCTTGAAGAAAATGTACATAAAATGCACACTATATACAATAAAAATCAATCAAACTTTATTTATATAGCACTTTCAAAACAATTCAATACAATACAATGTGCTTCACATTAGAGAAAGAGGAATACATGGAAAGGAAATAAAACTAAATGAAAAAATAAAAATGTAAAGCTGCGTGCTCCATAAGACTCTTTAGCTGGAAGCAAAAGTAATAAGGTGAGTTTTTAGCATTTGTTTATGTCAGCGGTTTCTACTGGCCTATTATGGTCTGGAGGCTGTTCTACTTTCTGAAATACACTAAATAACATCAAATACATCAAATAACATTAAAAACATTTTGGGTTGGGTTTAGTTTTCTAGAAAAAAAACATACTAACTCATTTGGCCAGTAAAAATTATTATTGGTAGGTAATGTTTTAGCTTACCAGCCCTTGGCAGGTGAGCAAACATGTCATGTCAGACACTGTGTACACACATATAGATGACATAAGACAAACACTATCTGTCTGTTTGCCTCTCTCTAGGTTTTGTCATGAATGTGGATGGTCTGGTTTTAGCTGAAGTTCTCCACAAGTTGGGGGCAGGGCGATCAAAAGTTGGAGAACCTGTCAATCACAGTGTTGGGGCGGAGCTGTTGGTGTCACTGGGCCAAAAGGTCACAAGAGGTGAGACCTGACATGATGTCAGAGACCTCCTCCTCCTCCCTTCATCCTCCATAGGAGACACATTAACTCATATATCTCAGACTGAATAGAGACAGACCGGTTACTCACTCTGGATGGTTGATGTGTTTTAGGCCCACATCTACTGAAGAGTTTAATCTACTAGAGGATTATATCTATTAGAGGTTTGGGTCTAGTCAAGGTTTGGATCTACTAGAGGTTTGGGTCTAGTCAAGATTTAGATCTACTAAAGGTTTGGATCTACTAGAGGTTTGGGTCTAGTGAAGGTTTGGATCTACTAAAGGTTTGGATCTATTAGAGGTTTGGGTCGAGTCAAGGTTTGGATCTACTAAAGGTTTGGATCTACTAGAGGTTTGGGTCTAGTCAAGGTTTAGATCTACTAAAGGTTTGGATCTATTAGAGGTTTGGGTCTACTAGAGGTTTGGGTCTAGTCAAGGTTTAATCTACTAGAGGATTAGATCTATTAGAGGTTTGGGTCTAGTCAAGGTTTAGATCTACTAAAGGTTTGGATCTATTAGAGGTTTGGGTCTAGTCAAGGTTTAGATCTACTAAAGGTTTAGATCCACTAAAGGTTTGGATCTACTAGAGGTTTGGGTCTAGTCAAGGTTTAGATCTACTAAAGGTTTGGATCTATTAGAGGTTTGGGTCTAGTCAAGGTTTAGATCTACTAAAGGTTTGGATCTATTAGAGGTTTGGGTCTAGTCAAGGTTTGGATCTACTAGAGATTTGGATCAAGTCAAGGGTTTGATCTACTAAAGGTTTGGATCTACTAGAGGTTTGGATGTAGTCAAGGTTTAGATCTACTAAAGGTTTGGATCTATTAGAGGTTTGGGTCTAGTCAAGGTTTAGATCTACTAAAGGTTTGGATCTATTAGAGGTTTGGGTCGAGTCAAGGTTTGGATCTACTAAAGGTTTGGATCTATTAGAGGTTTGGGTCTACTAGAGGTTTGGGTCTAGTCAAGGTTTAATCTACTAGAGGATTAGATCTATTAGAGGTTTGGGTCTAGTCAAGGTTTAGATCTACTAAAGGTCTTGATCTATTAGAGGTTTTGGTCTAGTCAAGGTTTGGATCTACTAAAGGTTTGGATCTATTAGAGGTTTGGGTCTAGTCAAGGTTTAGAACTACTAAAGGTTTGGATCTATTAGAGGTTTGGGTCTAGTCAAGGTTTAGATCTACTAAAGGTTTAGATCTACTAAAGGTTTGGATCTACTAGAGGTTTGGGTCTAGTCAAGGTTTAGATCTACTAAAGGTTTGGATCTATTAGAGGTTTTGGTCTAGTCAAGGTTTGGATCTACTAAAGGTTTGGATCTATTAGAGTTTTGGGTCTAGTCAAGGTTTAGATCTACTAAAGGTTTGGATCTATTAGAGGTTTGGGTCTAGTCAAAGTTTAGATCTACTAAAGGTTTAGATCTACTAAAGGTTTGGATCTACTAGAGGTTTGGGTCTAGTCAAGGTTTAGATCTACTAAAGGTTTGGATCTATTAGAGGTTTGGGTCGAGTCAAGGTTTGGATCTACTAAAGGTTTGGATCTACTAGAGGTTTGGGTCTAGTCAAGGTTTAGATCTACTAAAGGTCTTGATCTATTAGAGGTTTTGGTCTAGTCAAGGTTTGGATCTACTAAAGGTTTGGATCTATTAGAGGTTTGGGTCTAGTCAAGGTTTAGATCTACTAAAGGTTTGGATCTATTAGAGGTTTGGGTCTAGTCAAGGTTTAGATCTACTAAAGGTTTAGATCTACTAAAGGTTTGGATCTACTAGAGGTTTGGGTCTAGTCAAGGTTTAGATCTATTAAAGGTTTGGATCTATTAGAGGTTTGGGTCGAGTCAAGGTTTGGGTCGAGTCAAGGTTTGGATCTCCTAAAGGTTTGGATCTACTAGAGGTTTGGGTCTAGTCAAGGTTTAGATCTACTAAAGGTTTGGATCTATTAGAGGTTTGGGTCTAGTCAAGGTTTAATCTACTAGAGGATTAGATCTATTAGAGGTTTGGGTCTAGTCAAGGTTCAGATCTACTAAAGGTTTGGATCTATTAGAGGTTTGGGTCTAGTCAAGGTTTGGATCTACTAGAGATTTGGATCAAGTCAAGGGTTGGATCTACTAAAGGTATAGATCTACTAAAGGTTTGGCTCTATTAGAGGTTTGGGTCTAGTCAGGGTTTAGATCTACTAAAGGTTTGGATCTATTAGAGGTTTGGGTCTAGTCAAGGTTTAGATCTACTAAAGGTTTGGATCTATTAGAGGTTTGGGTCTAGTCAAGGTTTGGATCTTCTAGAGATTTGGATCAAGTCAAGGGTTGGATCTACTAAAGGTTTGGATCTACTAGAGGTTTGGGTGTAGTCAAGGTTTAGATCTACTAAAGGTTTGGATCTATTAGAGATTTGGGTCTAGTCAAGGTTTAGATCTACTAAAGGTTTGGATCTACTAGAGGTTTGGGTCTAGTCAAGGTTTAGATCTACTAAAGGTTTAGATCTACTAAAAGTTTGGGTCTAGTCAAGGTTTAGATCTACTAAAGGTTTAGATCTACTAAAGGTTTGGATCTATTAGAGGTTTGGGTCTAGTCAAGGTTTAGATCTACTAAAGGTTTGGATCTATTAGAGGTTTGGGTCTAGTCAAGGTTTAGATCTACTAAAAGTTTGGGTCTAGTCAAGGTTTAGATCTACTAAAGGTTTAGATCTACTAAAGGTTTGGATCTATTAGAGGTTTGGGTCTAGTCAAGGTTTAGATCTACTAAAGGTTTGGATCTATTAGAGGTTTGGGTCTAGTCAAGGTTTAGATCTACTAAAGGTTTGGATCTATTAGAGGTTTGGATCAAGTCAAGGGTTGGATCTACTAAAGGTTTGAATCTACTAAAGGTTTGGATCAAGTCAAGGGTTGGATCTACTAAAGGTTTGGATCTATTAGAGGTTTGGATCAAGTCAAGGGTTGGATCTACTAAAGGTTTGAATCTACTAGAGGATAAGATCTACTGGAGCAGTGGTTCTCAATCCTGGTCCTCAGTACCACAGCCCTGCTGGTTTTCATGACTGACCTGGTAATGCACTGAACTACATGGTAGATCAGCCTCTCAGGGCTGTGGCCCCCGGGGGCCACCGTACTACAGGGTTACATTCACCACAGTATCAGATCTACTCAACTTTCTCTGGTCCATTTTGATTTTCAGCGTTATCTCCTTTGTTACTTCATGTTAGCTAGCTAATGCTAACTCCATAGCTTGTTGCAAATTCTGGGTTGTCATAGGAACAGAATGACGTAAAGCTGATTGTGACCTTTGACCTCTTGCTGTCAGCTGAACTGTATTTGAGAAGGTTAAAGCTCCTGACGGCTTAGTGGGATAGTTAAGTTAACGTGTGTGTGTGTGTGTGTGTGTGTGTGTGTGTGTGTGTGTGTGTGTGTGTGTGTGTGTGTGTGTGTGTTTGTGTGTGTGTGTGTGTGTGTCCAGGCGCCCCCTGGCTGCGGCTGCACTACGACGGTCCAGCGTTGACTCCAGACCAGATCCGCCTCCTGCAGAACGGTCTGACTCTTGGATCCGCTGAACACACACACACTGTGTTTGACACACTGGTGTCAGAACTACTACTGCCCTAGACACACACACACACACACACACACACACACACACACACACACACACACACACACACACACACACACACACACACACACACACACACACACTTTCTGCTTCATATTGTGATGAAAATAAAAGATTTGATTGGACGCTGTTGTAATTTTCTGACGGGACTGGTCATTACCATACCGTAGTTACTGTTAGTAACTACTTACTTAATTGCAAAATACTTTAGGGATACACTGGTTACTTTAGTATAGTAACTGTAGGGTCGATAACTGATAAAGTTACATTTGCTTAAGCCTAAACATTAAAAAGTCGATTTAATCAGGAAGATACTGTGTTAAGAAATCATAGTAGTAGAAGTAGTAAAAGCAGAAGTAATAGCAGCACTAGTAGTAGCAGCAGAAGTAGAAGTATTAGCTGAAGTAGTAGTAGCAGAAGTAGTAATAGTTGAAGTATTAGCAGGAGTGGTAGTAGCAGAAGTAGTAATAGTTGAAGTATTAGCAGGAGTAGTAGTAGCAGAAGTAGTAATACTAATAGACAAACTGTCGATTTGAATGAAACGTTCAGGGTATGTTTCAGGTACTTATGTGGACATATCCTGTTGATTCAGCAAGCAACTCTTATGTTCTTGTACTTATTATTGTTCTCCTGACGGTTTATTTTTCTTATGCTGCGGCTCAAATTGCCGTGAGCTGGAATGAGCTAAAACCTGAAACATCGTCCAATCGGCCAGATGGTGGCGCTGTAATTCAATTTGAAATTGACCAATAGGAGGTGACGGTGTTGCTGAACAAGGGCGTGGGCCTGGCGCAAATTTTGCCATAATTCACTAAGTTTGTTTCATCACAAAACATTAGATATTTATGTTGAACTAAGTTTGTAAAATTATCTTATATGGCACATATTCTTTTTATTCTATTGCTATTTTCTTATTTTTTAAGAAAGCCAGCTCCAAGCACCGGTGGAAACCAATCAGGAGAAAACAAGGGAGGGGGGGGGGGGACGTTGGAACAGAGATACATGTTCTCTTGTTTACACAATGAAAACCTTGAGCAGGACGCACATCAAGCATCATGGCACTTAATCACCTGTTTATTGTCCCCCGTGCAACAACAATACATCTTACAGATGGTTCCTACGTATGAGGACCCATCACTACACCCCCTTCCTAGATAAGAGTCCTTTCCTGTGGAGATGCATGAAGAACATAACATATAACATACTCAACATATTGTACAGTATAACAGTTTGGAAATTCAAGGACTTTCAAAACAAATTATATCACTATCAACTTCTCTTTGTGTGTGTGTGTGTGTGTGTGTGTGTGTGTGTGTGTGTGTGTGTGTGTGTGTGTAGAAGGGATGGGGAAGACTGGCCTAACCCTTCATCTGACTGATTATTCTGCCCCATAATTCACCTCACATCCTTAGTCCGAACGACGCTGGAGCCCTTTGACCCGGCTGGGTGACGTCTCTCAGGAGCCAGAGTCTGTTGACTGGAGTCTGTTGACTGGAGTCTGTTGACTGGAGTCTGTTGACTGGAGTCTGTTGACTGGAGTCTGTTGACTGGAGTCTGTTGACTGGAGTCCGTTGACTGGAGTCCGTTGACTGGAGTCCGTTGACTGGAGTCCGTTGACTAGAGTCTGTTGACTAGACGACACGACCGTCATCGGCCTGATCACCGACGGCGACGAGACCGCTGTTACGAACCCCCTGGTCTAGGGGTAAAGGGGTGTAACATAAATGATGGTCAGCCAGACAGCCAGATGGTGTTAAACATAAATGAAAGAATTTATTTACAAAAAGCCTGCACATGTAAGTCAAGGGAGCCAAGGCCAAAACAACAACAAAGATCCCCATCTAGAAATCAAAAATAAGATAACCTAACAACATAAAGATACAATTTCTTATCTACACTAACTAAGAAAAACAGGGGAAAAGGATTAAACTAAAATGGCAGCTCACCCCAATCTGTGCTTCCGAGAAATAGTGGAATAGTGATAAACCAAAAGAATAACAAAAACAAACTAACAGGGATTATAACAAGTAGGCCTACACAACAAGGCATAAACAAGGCATAAACAAGACAGCAAACCCACAGCACCAAGTCAGCAGAGAATTCAGAGAGAGAGATGATGATGAGCAGCTGGCTTTTATACTGGGGAACCAGGACGTGACTGGCCAATGGGGAGACAGCAGGCAACCAGGAAGCGCTGTGGCCAATGGGAAGGCAGCAGGCAATTTGGGAGGCCATTTCCTGCAAACAAAAACAAAACACAAACACTACGGCCACTGGGCCGTAACAACGGCCTACAGAGAGGAGGTCAGAGCCCTGTCATCCTGGTGCCAGGACAACAACCTCCATCTCAACGTCGGCAAAACTAAGGAGCTGATCGTGGACTACAGGAGGGGCCAGAGCACGGGACACGCCCCCATCCACATCAGCGGGGCGGCGGTGGAGAGAGTCAGCAGCTTCAGGTTCCTCGGTGTCCACATCAGCGAGGAACCTCACCTGGGACCACCACGCCGACATCATCACCAGGACAGCGAGACAGCGACTCTTCTTCCTACGCAGGCTGAGGAGGATCAACATGGACCCCAGGATACTCTGCAACTTCTACAGGTGCACCATCGAGAGAATCCTGACCGGCTGCATCACGGCCTGGTACGGCAGCTGCACTACAGAGGTGAACGCTGCACCACGCATCACCAGGTCGGAGCTGCCCACCATGGAGGTCCTCTACCAGGTCCTCTATCAGCAGCATAGCAGGAAGAAGGCCAGCAGGATCCTTAAGGATCCTTTCCACCCCAGACACAAGCTGTTCTGCCTGCTGCCCTCAGACGGTTTCGTAGCATCCGGACTCACACCACCAGATTCAAAGACAGTTTCTTCCCACAAGCCATCAGGCTCTTGAACAAACACACCTGAGCCCCCCCCCCCCCCCCCCGCTACACTTTATAACTTATAACTTTTGTACTTTTATAACTTTATAATTGAGAACTTTTTCTATCTACTTCTATTCTATTCTATTTTGTACTTTTTCTATTATATCTCTTGTGTTTTTTAAATTATGTCTGTTAATATTGTTCTTAGCATTAGCGTAAGGTGTTGGAGAGACACAAGAATTTCATTGCCAACTTTTGCTTTCTTGTGAATGTTTGTGCATATGATAATAAAAAACCTTGAACCTTGAACCTAGAGTCGGTTGACTGGAGTCGGTTGACTGGAGTCTGTTGAGTGGAGTCTGTTGACTAGAGCCTGTTGACTGGAGTCTGTTGAGTGGAGTCTGTTGAGTGGAGTCTGTTGACTGGAGTCTGTTGACTGGAGTCTGTTGACTAGAGCCTGTTGACTGGAGTCTGTTGAGTGGAGTCTGTTGACTGGAGTCGGTTGACTGGAGTCTGTTGAGTGGAGTCTGTTGAGTGGAGTCTGTTGACTGGAGTCTGTTGACTAGAGCCTGTTGACTGGAGTCTGTTGACTGGAGTCGGTTGACTGGAGTCTGTTGAGTGGAGTCTGTTGAGTGGAGTCTGTTGACTAGAGTCTGTTGACTAGAGCCTGTTGACTGGAGTCTGTTGAGTGGAGTCTGTTGAGTGGAGTCTGTTGAGTGGAGTCTGTTGAGTGAGTCTGTTGAGTGGAGTCTGTTGAGTGGAGTCTGTTGACTGGAGTCTGTTGACTGGAGTCTGTTGAGTGGAGTCTGTTGACTAGAGCCTATTGACTGGAGTCGGTTGAGTGGAGTCTGTTGAGTGGAGTCTGTTGAGTGGAGTCTGTTGACTAGGAGTCTGTTGACTAGAGCTGTTGACTGGAGTCTGTTGACTGGAGTCTGTTGACTGGAGTCGTTGACTGGAGTCTGTTGAGTGGAGTCTGTTGATGGAGTCTGTTGACTAGAGCTGTTGACTAGAGTCTGTTGATGGAGTCTGTTGAGTGGAGTCTGTTGAAGTGGGAGTCTGTTGAGTGGAGTCTGTTGATGAGTCTTACGGAGCTGTTACTGAGTTGGTAACCTGTACTGATCTTGAGTGGAGTCTGTTAAAGTCATTTACAATAGTCAATAGTTTTAGCCTAGAGGTACATACTACGACACTACAACCACGACCATTGCACACGCTACACACACACGTACAGTGGTCTGATTAAGCTGTTTGGTAATGTTGCTAACCTTTAACTTTAAGGCTGAAACGTTGATGGTCTGTACAGGAAGCTTGACTGGAGCCTTGATAGCTTTACTGGAATATTTACTTGGAGCATGATAATGAATTGTGACAGAGCTATATGACTGATTCATTTGATGAGTCTGTGATGATGTGGTTGAGAGGATACTAGAATGTTGATGATTGATAATTAATATTTATACTAGAGTCTGTTACTATCTATTATATCTGTTGATGGAGTCTTTGACTAGAGTCTGTTGACTAGAGCCTGTTGACTGGAGTCTGTTGAGTGGAGTCATGTTGAGTGGATCTGTTGAGTGGAGTCTGTTGACTAGAGTCTTACAAAAAGGAGATTTTCACTGAGTTGGTAACTGTTGGGTTGGAGTCTGTTAAACATTTTCCAAATAGTCAAAGTTCATCCAGAAGGCTAACACACACACACACACACACTCACACACACACACACACCACACACACACACACACACACACACACACGTGTCTGATAACCTGTTGGTATTTGCTAACCTTTAACTTCAAGGCTGAAACGTTGATCTGCAGTAACCACGGAAACCAGACCTGAACACATTATAGCCTTTATACTGTAATATTTATATTGAAATAATAACTGAAATGTGTACAAAAAAAAATTTATTACTTCTTTTTTAAGAAACCTGCATGTGGTTGAGAATACTAATTTTTATATTTAAATTTAATTAATTTTTAAAAAACTTTTAATGGGTTCTACCCTATCTATCTACTATTTCTTATCTCCCAATCTTCTTTTTCTATCTACCTTTCTATCTTCTAAACTTCTTTCTATCTATTATCTATCTATCTATTATCTTCTACATCTATCAACTACCCTATTTTTATCTTTTATCTATCAAATTCTACTATCAGAAAATTTACCAAATTATCATCTATCAAAACCCCATCCTTCATCTATCTTCTATTCACAATCATTTATCTATCCTATCAATCTATTTATCTTTTAAATTCAATCTATATCCATCATTAAAAAATTCTAACTATCAAATCAAATCAAACCCCATCATCTACCCTTTGATCTATTATCTATCTCTCTCTCCCCCCTCTCTATCTATTTAAAATCAAATTTATCTATCTATCTTTTTAATTTACTATCTATCTATCATCTATCTACCCATCAAACTTTCATCTACCCTTCTCTTTTATCTTCTTTCAAAATTATCTATCTATCTCTCCTCCTCAATTCTTCTATCTATTTTATCTATCTATCAATCTATTCTCTCTCTCTCTTCTCAAATCAAATCTATCAAACTATCAAATCTATTATCATCTACCCTAATCTATTTTACCCTTACAAACCCTATCTATCTATCATCATTACTTTTAAATTTCTATTATCTATCTATCATCTATCTATCTACCCTTATCTACTATCATCTATTATCAATCTACCCCTCTATCTATCTATCTACCCAAATTTACCCTTTCTTCTTTCTATCTATCTATCATCTACTATCAATCTTTTCTATCTATCTTTTCTATCTATCTACTTTCTACTATCATCTTTTCTTATTTGTAAAACAGTAAAGTAAAAAAACCCAACCCACCAAGGGATTATTTTAAAAACCTGTATCAAAAAATTTGATTAATTATTCAAAAAAAATTTTTTCTGTCGGGGAAAACTGTCGGTAAATTCATTTGAACTGTCAGGGAACATGTCAGTAAACAGGGTCTTTAAAATGCCCAGTCATAAAGGAAAAATCCTTGTGTCATTGAGCACAAACAAAAAGAACAATGCTTAGTCATTTGTAAAATTAACTTACTCGGAGGGGAAACCCCCTTGGGAGGGGGGGGGAATTTTAATTTGAAAAAACAAAGGTGCACACTATTTGCATTTAAAGTAATTAAAACCTTTACTTGTTTTTCCTAACCTTTTTAAAAGGAGTAAAAACCCTATTAAATGAAAGAAACAAAATTTCTATTTTATCAAAAGGGACAAAATAAAACCCTTTAAAATTTTTCCCAAATTGTCAAAAATTTTTTTCCCTTTAAATGTGCAAACTTTTCGAGGTAACAAACAAAAAATTTCTTTCTGTTTTGGGGTTAAAAAATTTTCCTTGAACAACAATTTTTAAGAAAAATTAAATTTCTAACCAATAATAAAAACTTATGAAAGTCTAAAAATTCCCACAAATTTCCACCCACATTTCCCCCCCAAAAAAATTTTAAATAAAATTTTAAAAAACCTCTAAGAAACCCGGGAAAACCCCCTTTCAGAAAGGATTTAGTTAAATTTCCTTGGGATGTTTGGTTTTTGGGACTTTCAACAGAAAACCAATAAAATCCCCCCAAACTGTCAGAAATGAAAAAAACCCTAAGTTTAATGTAGGAAACAGCAACTGGGGTTAAACCATTTGAATAATGGTCCTCATTTGAATTTGCCCAAAAAAAAGGGAATTTTTTTTAAAAGTTAAACCCAAGTGACTAAATAAGGGGAGGATGAAAAAAGTGACAATGATTGGGGGATAACAAGTGACTAATTTTGGGGGATGAAAAGTGACTAGTATGTTGGGATTTAAAAAATGCCCTAGTTGAGGTAACGATAACAATTACTAATATGGGGGTTGAACAAGGGGACTAAAATTTGTGGAGTAAAAACAAGGGCCTAATGATTTTGGGGGGATAAAAAGGGATAATGTGGAGGATGAACAAGTACTAATAAGTGGGGGTTTTTAAAATTTTACTAATAGGGTTGGGGGATGAAACAATGACTAGATGTGGGGGTTGAAAAAATCCCTGGGATGAGGGGGGGTAGAACAATACTAATGGGGAGGTTGAACAAGTGACTAATGATGTGGAGGAGGGAAAAAAGTGCAAAAAAGGGAAGGGGAAAGGTTAGAAAAGTACTAAAAGACTGGGGGTTTAACCCAAATCCCAAAAAGAGACGGGGAGGTTGAACTTTTTGCCCAATGACTTGGGGGGAAACAAGTCCCTGAAACGTAAAGGGTTTGAAAAATGATAGATGACGTGGGGGGAAAGAAAAAGTGACTAATGACGTGGATTGGAACCAAGGACCAATGACGGGGATTAGAAAAATGACCCAAGAACTAAGGGTTGAAAAAGTGCCCAAAAAGGGGGGGTTGAACAAGTGATTTAGGGGACGGGGGGTTAAACAAGTGACTTTTTGAGGGGGAGGTTGAACAAGTACTAATGACGTGGAGGTTAAACCCAATTGACTAGAACGGGGGGTTGAACAATTGACTAAGGGGGGATTAAAACGTTGAAGGGGTTAAACAAGTGACAAGCGTGGGGGGTTAAAAACAAGTGACCAATGACCGGGGGAGGTTAAAAAGGGTGAAGAGGGAACGGGGAGGTTGAAAAAATTTTAAAGATGCTTGGGGGTTGAAAAGTGACCAAAATACGGGGGGAAAGGTAGAAAAAAAGTGCCCAAATTGACTTTGGGGGTTGAAAAAGGGTGCCCAATTTTACGGGGGGTTGAAAAAAAGTGCCCAAATTTAGGGAGGTTAAAACAATTGACCAATACGGGGGAGGTTGAAATTTGACCAGAGGGAGTGGGGGGGTTTGAACAATTGACCAATGGGGGGGTTGAAAAAATTAAACCCAAATACGGGGGGGTTGAAAAAGGACCAATGAGTGGGGGTTGGGAACAAGTACCAGTTTGGACGTGGGGGGTTGAACAAGTGCCCAAAGTGAGGGGGGGTTAACAAAATGGGGGGGCCAAGGGACTGGAGGTTGAAAAAAGTGCCAGATGTTGTGGGGGTTAAAAAACCCCCTTTTAAAAATTTGGAGTTAACAAAAAACCCAAAACCCCCCCTAAATTAGAACCAAAGGCCAAAAAAATATTTTTTTTAAAAAAATTGGGGGAAAAATTACCATGCCATAATATTACAAAATTTGGGGAAAAATTTTCCACCCCTAAACATTGCCCCCACAAACCCCTTTCCCGGGCCCCCACAAACCCCCCCAGAAAATTTTCCCCCCAATTTTTATTTTTAACTTTTCCCGGTTTTCCCCCACCCCCCCGTGTCCCCCCATTTTCCTCTTTTAAATTTAACCAAAACACAAGGGAAAATTTTGGGCCCGGAAAACCCCTTTTTTCCCTTTGGGGAAAATTAAACAAAACCCCCCAGTCCCCGGCCAAAATTTCCCCCCAGGTTAACACTCCCATAGGTTAACCTCCCCCCAGGTTTTACTCCCCTAGGTTTACTAACCCCAAGAGTTGGGCCACTTTTCACCAAAAGGGGGGTTAAATGCTTGGGGGTCATAAGGAGGGGACTTTTTAAAAAACCCCGTTCAAATTAAAAAAAAAAAAAAAACCAAAAAAAAAAAAAAAAATTTTGGCATTTAATTTAAAGTCATATATTTGGTTATTGGGAATTTAAAACCAAATTAAAAAGTGTTTAAAAGCCAAAAAAAAATTGGGAGCCAAATAAAGTTAAAAAAAGGAAAAAAAAAACGTTCCCTTGGGGGTACATAAAAGGGAAAAATTTTTGGCCCCTTTTTGGAGCCCCCTCTTTTAAAGCTTTATAAAAAAATAAAAAATTTTTATTTGGGGGGTAATAGAAGCAAAAAAAGGGGAAAATGGAAAACAAAAATTTTAAATTTTTTAGCCCTTTTTTTGGGGGGTAAAAAATAAAAAAACCCAATTCCACCCCCTGGGGGGGGAAGAGAAAATTGAAAAAGAAAAAGGGGAAGGGGGTTTTTTTTTTGGGAAGAAGGTTAATAAAGGGGAGGAGAATGTGGGGGAAAAAGGGGGGGTAAAAGAAAATTTAAAGGGGGAAACAAAGGAGAGGATTTAGGGGGGAAAAAAAAACAGGAAAGGTTTTGGGGGGAGGAAAAGGGGAGAGGTTAGGGGGAAAAAAAGAGGGGAGAAAAGGTTTTTAGGAAGAAAAGGGGGAAAAAAAAGGGGTTTGGGGGGGAGAGAGAGGGGGTTAAAAGGTTTAGGGGAGAGAAAGGGGTTTGGGGGGGGAAAAGAGAAGAATTAAGGGGGGGAGAAGAGAGAGGGGTTTAGAGGAGAAGAGAGGGGAGGGGGAAGGGGAGGGAAAAGGAAGGGGGAGAGGTTATAAGGGGGAGTAGAAGAGAGAGTTTAGAGGGAAAAGGAGAAAAAAGGGGTTAGGGGGAAGGGAGAGAGAGGTTAGGGGGGAGAAATTTAAAAAGAAGGGGTTAGAAGGGAAAGGAGAAAGAGGGGTTGGGGAAAAGGGGAAGAAAGAGAGGGTTTAGGGGGGAAAAAGAGAGAGAGGGAAAAGGGGTTTTAAGGGAAAAAGAGAAAGAGAATTAGGGGTTAGAGAGAGGGGAGGGGTTAGGGGGAGGGGAGAGAGGGGGTTAGGGGGGAGAGAGAAAGAGGGGAAGGGGGGTTAAGGGAAGAAGAGAGAGGGGGTTTAGAGGGAGAAGGGGAAAGGGGAAGGGGTTAGGGGGAAGAGAGATTAAGAGGGTAGAAAGAAGAGGAAGGGGGAGAGAAAGAGAAATTGGGAGAGGGGGGTTAGAAGGAAAGAGAAAAGGGGGTTAGGGGGAGAAGAGGGGAAGAAGAAGGGGGTTAGAAGAGAAAAGGGAAAAGGGGGTTTTAGAGGAAAAAAGAGGGGTTAAAGGGGGGAGAGAAGGTTAGGGGGAAGAAAAATTTAAGATGAAGGAAGGGTTAAAGGGGGGCGGAAAAAGGGGAAATTTTTTAAAATTTTTAAAAAATTTTAAAAGAGAGGGGTTAAGGGAGAAGAGGGGGGGTTAGAGGGGGAAGGGGGGTTAGAGAGAGAAAAAGGGGGAGGGGGAGAAAAGAAAAGGGGGAGGGGGAAAAAGGTAGGAGAGAGAGGGTTAAGGGGAAAAAGGGGAAGGGGGAGGGGAGAGAGGGGTTTAGGGGGAAGAGAGAAAAGAGAGAGAGAAGGGGTTTAAAGGGGGAGAGAAGGGGGGAGAGAGAGGGGAGGAGAGAGAGATTAAGGGAGAGTAAAGGGAGAGGGTTAAAGGGAGAGGAAGAGAGAGAAGAAAGGGGTTAGAGGGAGAGAAAGGGGGAAAGGGGAGAGAAGGGGTTGGGGGTAGAAAAAATTTAAGAGAGAAAAAGGTTAGGGGGAAGAAAAGAAAAAGATTTTAAGAGAGGAGGGGGAAGGGGGTTAAAAGAAAGGGGAGAGAGAAGGGGGGTTTAAGGAAAGAAAAGGGTTTTAAAGGGAAGGAAGTAAGGAAAGGGGGAAAAGGGTTTAAGAAAAAAGGGGGTTTTAAAAGAGAATTTTAGAGAGGGAGGGGTTTTAGAAGAGAAAAAGGGTTAGGGGAAGGATTTTGGGAAAAGAGAAAGGGGAAAGAAGGTTAAGAAGAGAGAAGGGAAGAGAGGGTTTTGAGGGGAGAGAGGGGGGTTTAGAGAAAAAGAGGGGTTAAAAGAGAGAGAAAGGGGTTAGAGAGAAAAGAAGAAATGGAGAAGAAGAGAATTAAGAGTTGAGAAAGGGTTTAGAAGAAAAGGGGTTTTAGAGAAAAAAGTTAAGAAGGAGAGAGAGGGAAAAAGAAAAGGGGGTTTAGAAGAGGAGAGAAAAGAGGTTAGAGAGGAGAAGGGGGTTTAAAGAAGGGGAGAGGGAGAGAGGGGTTTTATTTAAAAGGGGAATGAGGGGAAAGATTAAAGAAAAAGAGAGAAAAGGGGTTTATGAAAAGGAAGAGGGGGTAGAAGAGGAGGGGAGGGTTAAAGGGGAGAGAAGAAGATAGGAGAAGGGGGAAGAAAAAGGGTTAGAAGAGAGAGGGGTTGAAGAATTAATAAAGGGAGGAAGGGTTAAAAGAGGAAGGAAGAGGGTTAAGGGAAAAAGGGGAAAGGGGGGGGTTTAAAGAAGAGATTTTGAGGGTTTTTTTGGGAAAAGGGGGGTTTTTTGGTTAGAGAGAGAGGAGGAGGAAAAGGAGGTTGGGAGAAGGTGATGTTTTGAAGAAAAGAGAAGAAAAGAAGAAGAAAAAAAGGGGAAGGGGGAAAGGAAAAAGAGGGGTTAGAAAGGAAAGGGGAGGGGGAGAGAAGAAAAAAAGGGGAGTAAGAAGAGAAGAAGGGAAAAAGAGAAGAAAGAGAGAGAGGGGAAAGAAGAGGGGTTAGGAAAAAGAGTTAAGAAAGAGAGAAGGGGGAGGGGAGAAGAATTTGAAAGGGGTTTTAGAGGGAAAGAATTGGAAGGGGTTTAGAGAGGAGAAAGAGGGGGATTAGAGAAAGAGAGAGAGATTTAAGAAGAAAGAGAGGTTAGAGAGAGAGAGAGAGAGTAATTAAGGAAAAAGGGGGTTTGGGGAAGAGAGAAGGAGGGGTTTTTAAAAAGAGGGGTTAAAGAAGGAAGTAGAGAAAAAGGGGGGGGGGAAAGGGGGGTTAAGGGGGTTAAAAAAAATTTAAAGGGGGGTTAAGAGAGAAGGTAATTGAAAATTGAAAAAGGAGAAAAGGGAAGGGGGTTGAGAAAAAGAGAGAGGTTGGGAAAAGAGAGAAGGAGAGGTTGGGGGGGAAAGGGGGAGAAGAGGGTTTAAAGGAGAAAGGAAAGGGGTTGGTGAAAAAGGGGTTAAAGAGAGGGTTGGGGAAAAGGGAAGGGGTTTGAGAGGAGAGAGAGAAGAGAGAGAGATTGAAAGAATTGGGTTGAGAAAGGAGGAGGGTGAAGAGAGGAGAAGAAGAGTTTAAAAAGAAGGGGGGAAAATTAAGAAGGGGAGAAAAATTAAAAAAATTAAAAAGAAAGGAGGGTGGAAAAGAAAAAATTTAAAAAGGAAAGAGGAAAAGAGAAGAGGGGGTAGGGGGAGGGGTTTAAAGAGAAGGGGTTGGGAAGAGGGGGTTAAGAAAGGGGTTTTAAGGAGGGGTTAGAAGAGGAAGAGATTAAAGAAGAAGAAAGGGGGTTAAAGGGGAAGGGGAGAGTTTTTAAAGGAGAGAGGGGTTAAGAGAGAGGGGTTAGAGAGAAAAGGGAAGGGGGGGTTTAGAGAAAAGGAGAAGAGAGGTTTGAAAAAAGAGGGGTTTAGAGAGGGGAAGGGGTTAGAGGGAGAAAGATTTGGGAAAGGGGTTTTAGAAGAGAAGAGAGGGGGTTTAGAGAGAGAGAAGTTAAAGAGAGAAGAGAAGAGAAGGGGGGAAAAAGGGGAAAGGGGTTTTAAGAAAAGGGAAGAGGGGTTAAGAAGAAAAGGGGAAAAGGGGTTAGGAAAGAAAGGGGTTTAGAGAGAAAAGAGAAAAAAATTAAAAAGGGGAAAGGGGTTAAGAGAGAGAGAGGGGTTAAAAAAGAAAGAGGGGTTAGAGCGGAAGGGGGTTGGGAAAAGGTTAGGGGGAAAGAGAGGTTAAGAAAGAAAAGAAGAAGAAGGGGTTGAAAAGGAGGGGTTTTGGGGGAGAAGGGGGTTTAGAGGGGGGGGTTAAAGGGAAGAAGAAAATTAGATAAGGAAGAAAAGGGGAAAAGGGGGTTTAGAAAAGGGAAAAGGGGTTAGAGGGTTTGGGGGAAAGGGGAAATTAGAAAAGAGAGGAAAGAGAGGGTTTTTAGAAGAGAAAGAGGTTAAAGGGGGAGAAGAGAAGATTTTTAAGAAGAAGAAGGGGGTTAAAAAAGGGGAAAAAGGGGAAAAAGGGGAGAAAAGGGGGTTAAAAGGGGGGTTAAAGGGAAAGGGGAGGTTAAAAGAGAAGAGAGAAGTTTTATAAAAGTAAGGGGGAAAGAAAAGGGGAAGGGGGAGAGGATTTTAAAAGGGGAGAAGAAGGGGTTAGAAGAAGAAGAGAGAAAGGGGTTTGAAAAAAAGGGGGTTAAAGGGGGGGGGGTTTTTTAAGAGGGGAAGAGAGAAAGGGGGTTAGGGGGAAGGGGAGATTGGGGGAAAAGGGGGTTAAGAAAGAGAGAAAAAGGGGAAAAAGGGTTAGGGGAGAGAAAAAGGGGTTTGGGAGAGAAAGGGGGAAAGAGAAGGTTGGGGGGGAGAGAAAAGGGGTTAGAGGGAAAAGATTAAAAGAGAAGAAAGGGGAGAGAAAAGGGGGGGTTTTAAAAGAGAGGAAAAGGTTTTAGAAAAAGATTTAAGATGAGGAAGGGGGAAAGGGGGTGAAAAAGGGGAAATTAGAAAAGGGTGAAAGGGGGAAAGAGAAAAAAAAGGGAGAAGAAGGGGAAGAGAGACAGAGAGAGAGAGAGAAGGGGAAAAAAAGGGGGGTTGGGAAGAAAGAAAGAGAAAAGGGGAAAAAGGGGTTAGAGAAAAGAGAGGAAAGGAGGGGGAGAGGGGGAAGGGGTTAGAGAGAGAGAGCGAAAGAAGAAGAAGAAGAAGAGAGAGGGTTTTAAGGGGAAAAAAAGTAGAAAAGGGGTTAGAAAGGGGGAGAAAGGGGGTTTAGAGGGGGAGAGAAGAGAAGAAAAAGGGGAAAAGGGGTTAAAGAGAGGAGGAGCAAAGGGGAAAAAGGGGAGAAAGGAAGAAGGAGGGGTTAGAAAAAAAGATAAGGGGAAAAGGAGGGGGAAAAAAGGGGGGTTTAGGGGAAAGAAGAGAGAGAGAGAAGGGGTTTAAAGAGAGAGAAGAGGAGGAGAAGAAAGAGAGAGGGTTAAAAAAGAAAAAGAGCGGGGAGAAGAGAAGAGAGAAAGAGAAAAAGGGGTTGAGGGAGAAAGAGAGAAGAAAAGAATTTTTTTTTAAAGAGGGGAGAGGAAAGAAAAGAGAGAAAAGGGGAGGAAGAGAAGAGGGGAGGAAATGAAGAAGAGAGAAAGAGAAAAGGGGGTTAGAGGGAGAGAAGAGAAGAGAAAAAGGTTAAAAGGAGAAAGGGGAAGGGGTTTAAAGGGGGAAGGGGAAGAGGGGAAAAAGAGGGGGTTTTGAGAAAGAGAAGAGAAGAGAGAAAGAGAGGGGTTTTAGAAGAGAGAAGGGGTTAGGAAGAGAGAGGGGAGGGGAGGGGTTAGGGGAAGAAGAGAGTTTTTAAAAAAGAAAAGGAGAAGGGGGGAAAAGAGAGAGGGGAAGGTTAGAGGAGAAGAAGGTTAAGAAAGAGAGAGAAGGTTAGAGAAAGAGAGAGAGAAAAAGAGAGGGGATACAAGGGGGTTTTTACCCCCTGCTAAATTTTAAACCGAATTTTTTCCGTTCATAAATTCTCCTTGCTTCGTTCTTAAGTGAGTCTGATTAATAAATGTATTCTTTGATTTTGAAAAAGCAGCTTATTTTGGGGTTTTTTATTGTTGTTTATTTTAGTCTTTCAAAGGGTGTTGGGAGGGTTTAAAACAATAAGTTGTTTTTCACTTTCCTAAGTGTAAAATTTAAAGAATTAAAAAAAGATAAAAAATCCTTTTTTTAAAAAAAAAAGTTTTTAAATAACCCTTTCCCCCGATACAACAGACCACAAACCCTGTGGGAAAATCATTTTTAAAAAAATTTTTTTTTTAAGGGATGAGCTTTAAATTTTTTCTCCCCATCGGGCGTCGCTGATTCCCGGTTTTTTAAACCTTTCGGGGGATCTCTACGGGGAAAGGGTGCTAATTTTTCCCCATTTTTCCCCATAGGTTTTTTTTTATAAATTTCCCGACGTTTGCGGTAAAAAAGCGTCGCACATTTCACCCCGTTGACGCCAAATTTTTTTTTGCAAAAAAACCTTTATAAAATAAACCCCCATGGGTGTGGGGGGGGAACAATAGTTTTGAAATTTCAATTCTGATCTGAGAAAAGGGAAACCCCAAAACCCGAAGGGGAAAAAAAGGGAAAGGGGGAGAACCTCATTTTCTTCCCCACAAACCAAAATAATACTTCCCTTTTAATGGGTTCCCCCTCTAAAAATGAACCCCGGTTTTTAGGCCAGCTTATTTTCCACCAGATTCCCCTTTTTTAAAGGGCTCTTCATATTAAAAAACTGGTGTCAATTTTTCTGAACCCGGAACAGGCCAAAAAACCCCCCCTTGGGACCCAAAATATCATATTCATTTTTGACAATTTTAAAATTGAGAATAAAAATAAACACGGGTTTTTTGGGCAAAAAACCCAAAAATTAAACTTTATTTAACAAATCTCCCAACTGACAAAAAGGGCAAAAATAAAAAATTTAAACTACAAATAAAGTCTTCATTCATAAAAATAAAAACGGGAAAACCCAAAAATGTTAAATTTAAGCAGCCCGGAAGCCCCGCTCATCACTCACACTCCACACACACACACCCAAAACAACCACAACAGTTTTTTTCAGGTTTACCAATGTTGTTTATGGAAAATGTGGTCTTGCCCAGTTGCCGAAAAAAAGGAAAACAAGAGTTGCACAGCAGGTTTAAGGGTTTATGAACCACCGAGTTCACGGGTTTAGCCGGGTGGGTTTTTCCCAAAACCAAATGGAGTCCCTTTTTTTCGTCAATCTCCCCGGGTGAACCGCACTGCAACACACAAAACACAAAAATATAAACCCCAGATAATAACAATCAGGATTATACAGACAGACAAATTATTTAGGGGAAGTTAAAACCATAAGTTTAAACCCGGGGAACCCCAGCTCTGTCCCCTTTCAACTTTCTGCTCCCGGGGGACGATTTTTTATTACCAAGGGCAGCGAGGGGACAAAGCCCCGCAAAAAGCAAACCTCACACCCACACACAACATACCCCCACACAACCCAAATTTTCCAAAGGGCAACGGTCAGAGGTCCATTTCACATTGTTCCTTCCTCCCGGACGGGTTTTAGATCCCAAAGGGCCCCCCTGCTCCCCCCCTTGGCCGGAGCGAAACACCTTTGCTCAGACTCTAATCCCGGATCAATTTAGGTTGGTCGAAGCCCTTTAGATGCCCTGTTCTCTCACACACACAACACAAACCCCCACACCACAACACCACACCACAAGTCCTTACCAATCTTTCTGGAGTTTTCCCCCCCTCCGGGAAAAATCAAGAGTTTTACTAAACCCCTGCCCGGAACGCCCCCCCAAAGCTGCAACACCCCACACACCACACCACACACCAAACCCCCACACCACACAAAACACATCTTGTGATTTTTAACTCACCAAATAATCCCGGCCCTCCCGAGGTGATGGGGTGGCTAAAGGTTTCCCGACAGATGAGTTAAAAGAAAAAAGCAACTAACTAGACTGGTTTACCCAACTAAGCTCACTATTTAACCTTTTAAAAATAACCCACTATTTACTACACAACACCCAAATACTCCCCCGGTTGGGGGTTTTAAAAAACCAAGTGAACATCACTAATACCCCAAAAAAATGATGCTTCGGAGGCTGACTAATACTACAGGCTAACTAACCCTTCATTTATCCAGACGGGCCCGTTACAGGGTAATATTTTGCAGGTTTGCTAGCGACTGTTAAGGATACGGTTGATGTAAAATCTCCAGGGCGGGCCCAAAAGGGGGTTTTTTCCGAGTTCCCAGTTATTAACTAGTTATTTTTCCAAAAGGGTGAGTTTGTTTGGTTAACTAGTCAATAAAAAAGGTTTTTTAAGGAGGAGGAAAAAGGGTGCAAACACACCAACCCCAAAACCCACTAGCACATTACCGGGAAAAATAGATCGCTAAGGGCTACGTCACATCCTTCTGGCTTTACCCATATGGCGTAAACCCCCGCCCTTATAATGGTGTTAAACGGAAAATCGATAGTTCCCAAATCGGTAACAAACCCCATTTACTGCTTTGCCCCTTTCTACGATAAATAAATTTCCCCGCCCTATTGGTCCGGGGAAGACTGGCCTGTAAACAAATTTCAAGTAACGGGGGGCTGCTTTTTTGGGTAAAAAGCACTAAACGGGTTTCATTTCCCCCCCCAAACCCATTTCAAAGTCCCTTTTTTTTATTCCCAAAGGGTTTTTTGACTACGGGGGTAGAAAAAAGTTTCACTCCCCGTTTTTGAATTTTGTCTCCATTACTTAGTTGGGCTTTTTTAAAAATTCCGCCCCCGGGGTAAAATTAAAAGGGAGAGAGAGAGAGAGGAGGAGAGAGAGGAGAGGGAAGAGAGAGAGTTAGAGAGAGTAGAGAGAGGTTAGGAAGAGAGAGAGAGAGGATGAGTTAGAGAGAGCAGAGAGAGGTTAGGAGAGAGAGAGAGAGAGTTAGATGGAGAGAGAGAGAGAGGTAGAGAGAGAGAGAGAGGTTAGAGAGAGAGAGAGAGAGAGGTTAGAGAGAGAGAGAGAGAGAGAGAGAGAGAGAGATACAAGACGGTTTCTACTCCTGCTGATTTTGACAGAATCGTTCTCGTTCATAAATTCTCTCAGTGCTTCGTTCTTAAGTGAGTCTGATTAATAAATGTATTCTTTGATTTTGAACAGCAGCATTATGTTGTTGTTATTGTTGTTATTTAGTCTTTCTGAGGCTGTTGCAGGTTAAATCAATAAGTTGTATTTCACTTCATCCTAAGTGTAAAATAATGAATAAAATAAGAGTTAAGAGAATGCCTTGTATAAAAATAGGTTTTAAGTAACTTACCAGATACAACAGACCACAAACCCTGTGGAAGCTCATTTATAAAACGATGTTTTTAAGAGGACTGAGCTTTATTTTATCTCCCCATCGGGCGTCGCTGATTCCCGTGTCTGAAACACTTTGCGGTGATCTCTACGGTGAAAGGATGCGTAGATGTGCGCACATTTTACCGCATAGAATTTTTCTATAAATTCCGACGTTTGCGGTAAAATATGCGTACGCACATTTCACCCCGTTGACGCCACTTTTTTGTGCATAGCAACCTTTATAAATGAGACCCCTGATGATGTGGAGGTTGAACAAGTAGTTTTGAGAATTTCAATTCTGATCTGAGAAATGCACCAAAACGACTGAGAAAAACTGTAAAGGGAGAGAACCTCATTACATTCACACAAACAACATAATACTTCCTTCTAATGTTCCCAGTCTATAATGATACCGGTTACAGGCCAGCTTATTTTCCACCAGATTCTCTTTGTAATGACTCTTCATATTAATAAACTGGTGTCATTTATCTGAACCTGGAACAGGCCAAAACCCGGTCTGGGACCCAAAGTATCATATTCATTTTCTGACAATAAAGTTGAGAAATAAACTAAACACGAGTTTTGGTCAAATACAAGAAATTAAACTTTATTGAACAGAATCTCAATCTGACAAAGAGTCAAAGTATAAAAAACTCAAACTACAAATCACGTCTTCATTCATAAAAATACAAACGGAAAACGAAACATGTTATTGAAGCACGCGCACGCTCGCTCTCTCACTCACACTCTCACACACACACACACACACACACACACACACACACAGTTTATCAGTCACCAATGTTGTCATGGAAACTGTGGTCTTGCTCCAGTTGCCGAGGAGACAAGAGTTGCTACAGCAGGTCAAGAGGTCAGTGAACCACCGAGTTCAGCGGTTCAGCTCGGATGTTTCCCAAATCCAGAGTGGAGTCCGTCTCTTCGTCAATCTCCCCGATGACCGCACTGCAACACACACACACACAGATAGTACACACAGATAGTACACATAGTACAGTATGTAGTACAGACAGACAGACTTATTCTAGGTGAAGTTAACCGATAAGGTTAACCAGAGACCGCAGCTCTGTCTCTACAACTTTCTGCTGCTGGAGACGATTTTCATTACCAGGACAGCGAGGAGAGCACGCACGCACGCACGCACACACACACACACACACACACACACAATGTTCCAGGGGTCAACAGGTCAGAGGTCACTTACACATTGTCTCCTCGGACGATGTAGAGTCCCAGGACCACCTGCTCCACCCCCTGGCTGGAGCTGAACACTCGCTCATGACTCTCATCCAGGATCAGATTGATGGTCTGGTCGAAGCCCTTCAGAGTGCCCTGTTCTCTCACACACACACACACACACACACACACACACACACACACACAGAGTCAGTTACCTCTCTTTCTGGAGTTTCCCTCATCTCAGGGCAAACTCAGAGTTTTCACTAAACCCGCTTTCTGGAACAGACCCCCAATGCTGCAACACACACACACACACACACACACACACACACACACACACACACACACAGTCTTGTGATCTGAACTCACCACAATCATCCGGCCGTCAGAGGTGATGATGGCTACGGTGCCTGACAGATGAGTTAACGAAATGCAACTAACTAGACTGGTTTACTAACTAAGCATCACTATTTTACCTAATGAATAACTACTATTTACTACTACAACACTAAATACTCCACGCTGTTTAAATAACCAAGTGAACATCACTAAGTACATAAACATGACTGCGTTCGGAGGCTGACTAGATAGCTAGCAGGCTAACTAGCCGTTCATTTATCCAGACGGCCAGTTAGCATGCTAATATTAGCAGGTTAGCTAGCGACTGTTGAAGGATACGGTTGATGTAGCTCTCCAGGGCGGTCGACATGGTTCCTGCCGAGTTCGCTAGTTAGTTAACTAGTTATTTTACCAACGGGTGAGTTTGTTGCTTAACTAGTCAACTAGTGATAAAGCGTATTGGAAGGAGGAGGAAGAGCTGCAGCAACACACCAGACCGCCAAGACCACACTAGCACATTACCGAAGAATAGATCGCTGAGGTCTACGTCACATCCGTTCTGGCTTTACCGGATATGGCGTCAACCTCCGCTCCCAGTATGAATGGTGTACTCGGAAGTCGATAGTTCCAAGTCGGTATACATAGACGCCGCATTGACTGCTTCTGCCCGTTGCTACGATACGTAAACGTCGCCGCCATATTGGTCCGGGCAAGACTGGCCTGTAAACAAATACAAGTAGACGGGGAGCTGCGGTTTTTCTGGATGAAAAGCACTATAACGTTTACATTTCTCAACCGATTTCAATGAGTCCTTTTTTATATTCAAAGGTTTATGATCTACGTGGAGTAGAAAAAAGTTTCTACTCCAGTTTTGAAGTTTTGTCTCCAGTTACTTAGTTAGGCTATAATCGCTGGTAGACGCTCAAGAGAGCATGTCAACATTAGGCTCACATGGGGTCTGATCCAAGAAGCAGGTTCAGCAAACTCTGAGTCTAACCCTGCACTCTGAGTTGATTCATTCTGAGAGGCCAAGTCTGAGTTTTCGATTCCAGAACGGCTGATTTGAGTTTGTTCAATCAACTTCACCTTGAGTTAAGCGCGTGCGCAACGACAATAAAAAGCCATCATCAATGGAGGTCCGATACTACGATTCACCATTAGTGATGGGTGGTCAGGAACGAACAAATCTTTTTGAACTAATCTTTTTAGTGTCCGGTACGTACCGGGTTAGCAAATCGAACGGACCGAGTGCTCATGAATCCCGACTCACGCTGCCTGCTATGAGAGACTGAGCGGCTCGCGAACCGTTCAGTCTCTATCAGACATCTCGGACATCCGACTGAACATAGGACATCTCAAGGTTCAAGGTTTTTTATTGTCATATGCACAACATTCACAAGAAGCAAAAGTGTGCAATGAAATTCTTGTGTCCCTCCGACACCTTACGCTAATGCTAAGGACATAACAGACATAATTTTTAAAAACACAAGAGATATAATAGAAAAAGTACAAAATATAATAGAAAAAGTACAATGTTATAAAGTTCAAAGTTACAAAGTTATAAAGTACAAAAAGTTATAAGTACCAGTTATAAATATCAAGTATAAAAATTATAAGTTATAAAGTGTAGCGGAGTATAAGGTGACCTTGAGGTAAAGTGGCCTGTTGTGCGTGGAGGAGGGGGGGGGGGGCTCAGGTGTGTTTGTTCAAGAGCCTGATGGCTTGTGGGAAGAAACTGTCTTTGAATCTGGTGGTGTGAGTCCGGATGCTACGAAACCGTCTGAGGGCAGCAGGCAGAACAGCTTGTGTCTGGGGTGGAAAGGATCCTTAAGGATCCTGCTGGCCTTCTTCCTGCTATGCTGCTGATAGAGGACCTGGTAGAGGACCTCCATGGAGGGCAGCTCCGACCTGGTGATGTGTGGTGCAGCGTTCACCTCTGTAGTGCAGCTGCCGTACCAGGCCGTGATGCAGCCGGTCAGGATTCTCTCGATGGTGCACCTGTAGAAGTTGCAGAGTATCCTGGGGTCCATGTTGATCCTCCTCAGCCTGCGTAGGAAGAAGAGTCGCTGTCTCGCTGTCCTGGTGATGATGTCGGCGTGGTGGTTCCAGGTGAGGTTCCTCGCTGATGTGGACACCGAGGAACCTGAAGCTGCTGACTCTCTCCACCGCCGCCCCGTTGATGTGGATGGGGGCGTGTCCCGTGCTCTGGCCCCTCCTGTAGTCCACGATCAGCTCCTTAGTTTTGCCGACGTTGAGATGGAGGTTGTTGTCCTGGCACCAGGATGACAGGGCTCTGACCTCCTCTCTGTAGGCCGTCTCGTCGCCGTCGGTGATCAGGCCGATGACGGTCGTGTCGTCAGCAAACTTGATGATGGTGTTGGAGTGTTTTGCCACGCAGTCGTGCGTGAACAGGGAGAACCGGAGAGCAGGCAGCCCTGCGGACCAAGACAGCAGATGTCCGAGCGGTTCACGTCTGATGAACGAGAGGCTACTTCTGCGTACCTGCCAGATCAAGGAGCCATATTGGATTGTGAAAAAGGCCAATATAATAATGTAGCGATCTATTCTGCACACATTGATAACAGTTTTTGTTGTTTAAGATGTTGTTTAATAAATTAACTGGTAATTGGGTAAACTATAAGCCATTTAACATTGGTCAACAAAACTGTCTCTATTAGAAAACGAAAGTCAAGAGCACACAAAATAAAATGAAATCAATAGCAATACTCTGTAAATACTAAAAATATTTTCATTAACCTGTGATTTAGTTGGTGTTTTACAGTTGGTTACACATCTGGTTTGAAAGGGGTGGCGCTCCTGTGATTCCATTACTAGTATATCTTAGTTAGTAGAGCATCAGACTCTCATGCTGAGGATTGTAGGTTCAAACCTCACATGGTATGGTTTGTTTTTGTTGGTGAATTACAAGGAATCGATTCAGAATCGTTGCACTTCTATCAGACAGCTTGAAAGAGTTAGTTAGTTAGTTAGTTAAAAGAGTCGAGACACTGAAAACGAACGGGGAAAAAAGAATGGAAACTCGAAAGGTTCGATACATTTACATGTATCAACTCGAAGGAATCGGTTCTTTGAAAAGATTAGGTCCGTCCATCACTATTCACCATGGCAACCAGCAAGAAGAAGGGTCGTATAGGAGAGGGAATTGGTGTGGGAGAGAATCGCTGCCCGAGTCAATGCGTACTTTTGAATGCAGTAGTGTATTCATTTAACATTTAACCACACTTTCTTATAATATTACCTACATGTGAGAAAGTGGTGGAATAGTATTGGAAACAAATATTTTCATTTAGGTGCAATCCCACGGGCACAAAGCGCACTTGGCAGCAGCTGAAAATGAAACATAAAAACATCACAATACAGTCATTTAGTAGACGCTTTTATCCAAAGGTGACATTTAACACTATGTGGGAATCCAACCCACAACCCTGAGACTGAGAGTCTAATGCTCTACCAACTGAGCTGTCTGGACCAGACACACTTCTAGTAGGGTACTTGGGGTGACAAATTAGAAAGGCAGATCTAGAAATGTAATGACTCAAACATAAGTTAGAGGTGGGTGCATGGGCACAGGTGAAATGTGTTGTTGGAACAATATAAAATACTAACTGTTGCTTTTGTTTTTGTAGGAAATAAAGACGACCAAATGAAAGGTGTCTTTATTTGACTGCTCGGGTGGTGGTAGCGTAATCCGTCAACTGTAAACGGAGATTATATCTCGGACAGTTCTTCCATCCTGGACACAGAACATCTAATCGGGGTCTCAAAATCCTCTCCTGACGTAAGGCTATGCGAATTACTTCCGCTTTAATATCGATCGGGTTACCGAGGAATCAGAACCTTTTTATCTTTGTCAGTATCGAGCCACAAATAAATCACTTAATTTTCACTTCGACTCTGACCTCTAATTCTTTGGTTGTCACGTTATCGTCTCTGTTTCCCACCAAGGGTTCGTAACAGCTGGTGTCCAACAGAAATGAACCTCTATTCCTAGTTGCTGTAGATTCAATAAGATCATATAAGCCTCAATTAAAAGATCCTCTCCAACTGGTAGTCCTGATTTTACACTTTGTGTAAAATATTCTTGAACCCAATACCCTCTTTTCTAATACTTGAAGATTTACTTTGGGTTAGAAAAGACTGACTGCTTCTTCTTTGCACCTAAAACCGTTTCTCACAGAGGAAGTGATGTTTTGGCTAAACCTCCTGCACTGACCAAACATCAATCCATTCATTAAACCTTACTGACTTACTGACTGGGGAAATGTTATAGACACACTAATCATTGGAAAGTTAAAAAAAATAGGAATACAATATAAAAGAGAAATTCATATTCTAAAATATATGAAGATATAAGAAATAAGAAAATAGCAATAGAATAAAAAGAATATGTGCCATATAAGATAATTTTACAAACTTAGTTCAACATAAATATCTAATGTTTTGTGATGAAACAAACTTAGTGAATTATGGCAAAATTTGCGCCAGGCCCACGCCCTTGTTCAGCAACACCGTCACCCCCTATTGGTCAATTTCAAATTGAATTACAGCGCCACCATCTGGCCGATTGGACGATGTTTCAGGTTTTAGCTCATTCCAGCTCACGGCAATTTGAGCCGCAGCATAAGAAAAATAAACCGTCAGGAGAACAATAATAAGTACAAGAACATAAGAGTTGCTTGCTGAATCAACAGGATATGTCCACATAAGTACCTGAAACATACCCTGAACGTTTCATTCAAATCGACAGTTTGTCTATTAGTATTACTACTTCTGCTACTACTACTCCTGCTAATACTTCAACTATTACTACTTCTGCTACTACTACTCCTGCTAATACTTCAACTATTACTACTTCTGCTACTACTACTTCAGCTAATACTTCTACTTCTGCTGCTACTACTAGTGCTGCTATTACTTCTGCTTTTACTACTTCTACTACTATGATTTCTTAACACAGTATCTTCCTGATTAAATCGACTTTTTAATGTTTAGGCTTAAGCAAATGTAACTTTATCAGTTATCGACCCTACAGTTACTATACTAAAGTAACCAGTGTATCCCTAAAGTATTTTGCAATTAAGTAAGTAGTTACTAACAGTAACTACGGTATGGTAATGACCAGTCCCGTCAGAAAATTACAACAGCGTCCAATCAAATCTTTTATTTTCATCACAATATGAAGCAGAAAGTGTGTGTGTGTGTGTGTGTGTGTGTGTGTGTGTGTGTGTGTGTGTGTGTGTGTGTGTGTGTCTAGGGCAGTAGTAGTTCTGACACCAGTGTGTCAAACACAGTGTGTGTGTGTTCAGCGGATCCAAGAGTCAGACCGTTCTGCAGGAGGCGGATCTGGTCTGGAGTCAACGCTGGACCGTCGTAGTGCAGCCGCAGCCAGGGGGCGCCTGGACACACACACACACACACACAAACACACACACACACACACACACACACACACACACACACACACACACACACACACACACACACACACACACACACACACACACACACACACACGTTAACTTAACTATCCCACTAAGCCGTCAGGAGCTTTAACCTTCTCAAATACAGTTCAGCTGACAGCAAGAGGTCAAAGGTCACAATCAGCTTTACGTCATTCTGTTCCTATGACAACCCAGAATTTGCAACAAGCTATGGAGTTAGCATTAGCTAGCTAACATGAAGTAACAAAGGAGATAACGCTGAAAATCAAAATGGACCAGAGAAAGTTGAGTAGATCTGATACTGTGGTGAATGTAACCCTGTAGTACGGTGGCCCCCGGGGGCCACAGCCCTGAGAGGCTGATCTACCATGTAGTTCAGTGCATTACCAGGTCAGTCATGAAAACCAGCAGGGCTGTGGTACTGAGGACCAGGATTGAGAACCACTGCTCCAGTAGATCTTATCCTCTAGTAGATTCAAACCTTTAGTAGATCCAACCCTTGACTTGATCCAAACCTCTAATAGATCCAAACCTTTAGTAGATCCAACCCTTGACTTGATCCAAACCTTTAGTAGATTCAAACCTTTAGTAGATCCAACCCTTGACTTGATCCAAACCTCTAATAGATCCAAACCTTTAGTAGATCTAAACCTTGACTAGACCCAAACCTCTAATAGATCCAAACCTTTAGTAGATCTAAACCTTGACTAGACCCAAACCTCTAATAGATCCAAACCTTTAGTAGATCTAAACCTTTAGTAGATCTAAACCTTGACTAGACCCAAACTTTTAGTAGATCTAAACCTTTAGTAGATCTAAACCTTGACTAGACCCAAACCTCTAGTAGATCCAAACCTTTAGTAGATCTAAACCTTGACTAGACCCAAATCTCTAATAGATCCAAACCTTTAGTAGATCTAAACCTTGACTACACCCAAACCTCTAGTAGATCCAAACCTTTAGTAGATCCAACCCTTGACTTGATCCAAATCTCTAGTAGATCCAAACCTTGACTAGACCCAAACCTCTAATAGATCCAAACCTTTAGTAGATCTAAACCTTGACTAGACCCAGACCTCTAATAGATCCAAACCTTTAGTAGATCTAAACCCTAACTAGACCCAAACCTCTAATAGAGCCAAACCTTTAGTAGATCTATACCTTTAGTAGATCCAACCCTTGACTTGATCCAAATCTCTAGTAGATCCAAACCTTGACTAGACCCAAACCTCTAATAGATCCAAACCTTTAGTAGATCTGAACCTTGACTAGACCCAAACCTCTAATAGATCTAATCCTCTAGTAGATTAAACCTTGACTAGACCCAAACCTCTAATAGATCCAAACCTTTAGTAGATCTGAACCTTGACTAGACCCAAACCTCTAATAGATCTAATCCTCTAGTAGATTAAACCTTGACTAGACCCAAACCTCTAATAGATCCAAACCTTTAGTAGATCTAAACCTTGACTAGACCCAAACCTCTAGTAGATCCAAACCTTTAGTAGATCCAAACCTTGACTCGACCCAAACCTCTAATAGATCCAAACCTTTAGTAGATCTAAACCTTGACTAGACCCAAACCTCTAGTAGATCCAAACCTTTAGTAGATCTAAACCTTGACTAGACCCAAACCTCTAATAGATCCAAACCTTTAGTAGTTCTAAACCTTGACTAGACCCAAACCTCTAATAGATCCAAACCTTTAGTAGATCTAAACCTTGACTACATCCAAACCTCTAGTAGATCCAAACCTTTAGTAGATCAAACCCTTGACTTGATCCAAATCTCTAGTAGATCCAAACCTTGACTAGACCCAAACCTCTAATAGATCCAAACCTTTAGTAGATCTAAACCTTGACTAGACCCAAACCTCTAATAGATCCAAACCTTTAGTAGATCTAAACCTTGACTAGACCCAAACCTCTAGTAGATCCAAACCTTTAGTGGATCTAAACCTTTAGTAGATCTAAACCTTGACTAGACCCAAACCTCTAATAGATCCAAACCTTTAGTAGATCTAAACCTTGACTAGACCCAAACCTCTAATAGATCTAATCCTCTAGTAGATTAAACCTTGACTAGACCCAAACCTCTAGTAGACCCAAACCTCTAATAGATCCAAACCTTTAGTAGATCTAAACCTTGACTAGACCCAAACCTCTAGTAGATCCAAACCTTTAGTAGATCCAAACCTTGACTCGACCCAAACCTCTAATAGATCCAAACCTTTAGTAGATCCAAACCTTCACTAGACCCAAACCTCTAGTAGATCCAAACCTTTAGTAGATCTAAATCTTGACTAGACCCAAACCTCTAGTAGATCCAAACCTTGACTAGACCCAAACCTCTAATAGATATAATCCTCTAGTAGATTAAACTCTTCAGTAGATGTGGGCCTAAAACACATCAACCATCCAGAGTGAGTAACCGGTCTGTCTCTATTCAGTCTGAGATATATGAGTTAATGTGTCTCCTATGGAGGATGAAGGGAGGAGGAGGAGGTCTCTGACATCATGTCAGGTCTCACCTCTTGTGACCTTTTGGCCCAGTGACACCAACAGCTCCGCCCCAACACTGTGATTGACAGGTTCTCCAACTTTTGATCGCCCTGCCCCCAACTTGTGGAGAACTTCAGCTAAAACCAGACCATCCACATTCATGACAAAACCTAGAGAGAGGCAAACAGACAGATAGTGTTTGTCTTATGTCATCTATATGTGTGTACACAGTGTCTGACATGACATGTTTGCTCACCTGCCAAGGGCTGGTAAGCTAAAACATTACCTACCAATAATAATTTTTACTGGCCAAATGAGTTAGTATGTTTTTTTTCTAGAAAACTAAACCCAACCCAAAATGTTTTTAATGTTATTTGATGTATTTGATGTTATTTAGTGTATTTCAGAAAGTAGAACAGCCTCCAGACCATAATAGGCCAGTAGAAACCGCTGACATAAACAAATGCTAAAAACTCACCTTATTACTTTTGCTTCCAGCTAAAGAGTCTTATGGAGCACGCAGCTTTACATTTTTATTTTTTCATTTAGTTTTATTTCCTTTCCATGTATTCCTCTTTCTCTAATGTGAAGCACATTGTATTGTATTGAATTGTTTTGAAAGTGCTATATAAATAAAGTTTGATTGATTTTTATTGTATATAGTGTGCATTTTATGTACATTTTCTTCAAGCTCTGTGTGCATATGTATGTGTATTCTCTACCATCTGTTTGTGTGTATGCCTACATTGCTTTGTATTTCTATATATTTTTACCATCTTTAGGAGTCTTCAGTTCCATCTGATGTTGAGCTTTTCTCAGAAAACTGTAGTAGTCCGTGTGGGCGGAGCATAGTGACCTTGCTATCTCATTGGCTACACCTTGAGCTTCCATCATGGCCTGGAATTTGGAGAGAGCAGCTCCACCAATTACAGCTTCAGAAATCTGCTTGCTTCCTTCTGATAGGTTGGACACCCTTCCAGTCATCATCAGCAACACGCCCCCTACAGAAACAAATGGGTCGATCCTGTAACAGCAGGGTAGGGTGCAGATTCTAGACACACACTGGTTCCCATTCTGTCAGCCATTAGTATTCTAGTATGAAGGTATGGGTAGATACCCAGCTGCCCCTTCACACTGGCAGATTATCGTATTATGGTACGGTAATAGGTAGGTACCCAGGGTTGTAACCAGCTCCATCAGGTCATCGGGTCCATTCCCCTTCAGTGTCTCCAGAGATTCGATCACTTCCAGACTGTTGCCCACACATCGACCAATAGGAGCATCCATACGGCTAAGCACCGCCCCTGTACGAATGTCCAGGCTGTTGCCTATGCTCACCTAAAACAACACACCCTCATCACCATCTTCGCCATCATCGTATCATCTAGTGAGTTGAAGGTTTTCTATAATATTCATCAGAATGACTTATGTGAGATGTTACAATCAGCAGATATAGAGCATTTATATGATAAATATTTATGCAATATTACCATTGATGAAGCATGTTTACATGACTGACCTGAAACTACATATTAACTTGAGTCAAGGACCTTTGAATTAGAATTAGCGCTAGCCAGGTCTTTATAGAGTTAATATTATAATTATTATTAATATATTTACCAGGGACTGTGCTAGCTCTTTAGCGCTAGCCAGGTCTTTATAGAGAGCAGCTTGTCCAAACTTGACATCCAGAACCAGAGCAGTCACAGACTCCGCTGCTTTCTTTGACATAATAGAACCTGGAGAGAACACACACACACACACACACACACACACACACACACACACACACACCCTCTGTTAGTTTGGTAGTATTTAAATACTAGCTTAGTGCTAGGTTAGTAGTACTAGATTAGTACCAGTAATGAGCGGTACACTGTCCACAGTGCTGGTGACGTCCCTCATGGCGTACAGGACTCGGTCTGCAGGAACCAGCGTCTCTGTCTGACCCATAATGCAACAGCCCACCGAGGCCAGGATCTGCTGGGCCTGCAGATGGATGGAGGGTCAAAGGTCAACTAGTGGTGAGGCTGTGTGTGTGTTACCTGTAGTATTTATGTTACAGAAGATAGTTATCTGTAGGTTAATATTCCTGTTGTGTGTATAACATAGTTGTAGATACTAGTTATAGTTACATGTAGCTAGTAATCTCTTACAGTTACAGTTATACAGTACTGTGCACGTCTGAGGCGCCCTAGATTTAATAATAAGAATTTGGTCTTTGGTTATTTTTTTCATTTTCTGCATTAGTGTTTCTTTATTGTAAATTTTTTGATATTTAGAAACGATTTCATTATTTTTGAAAGCATCTTTGCTTTACAGAGTTTTTTTTTGGTTGTTATTTCTTGCTGTATGTAGCCTACCTGTAATGTATATACAGTGTGTTATAACAATATATCGTTAGCTCTGTGTAATTAAGTTATTTGTAGTCTATATATTGTTGTAGTGACTGTATAATAGTTAGATTATATATAAAATGTAGTTGTTTATGTATGTAGTGTATATTAGTAATATTAGTTATAGCATATACAGTATATAGTTAGTTATAGTGTGTGTATATATATATATATTTGTCATATTAATTACGATGAATATATATATATATATATATATATATATATATAGTCGTATTAATTATAGTGTATTAGTTGTACCTGGGTTGCTGACTGGTGGATGTTGAATCCTGGGATTGATTCCAGTTTATCCAGAGTTCCTCCTGTATGAGCCAAGGCATGCCCACTGATCATAGGGACCTGATGCACACACACACACACACTTAGCCACATTAGCAGCTTTGGTCGTATCTTTTTTTCATTGCTATGCAGACAATACACAACTTTATATTTCTGTCAAATCTGACGAGCTCACTAAAGTTGCTACCATGCATGTTTGGCTGCAATTAAACATTGACCAGCCCATAACTTCCTCACACTCAACTCTGATAAAACTGAGGGTCTTGTTACTGGTCCAGATCATAAACATAATCACAAAAAGCCATGGGGGTCATCTTTGACTTTCATCTTAAATTTGATAATTATGTTTCAAATTACTGTTATACTGTTTTTTTCCAGTTGCTAAAATACACCCTATGCTCATCCCCTCTTTTACCTCCTTCTGTCTCAATTACTGTGATGTTCACTTGCCTCAGTCAAGCGTTATTGCTAGATTACAGTTAACTGAAACCAGTGAGACTTCTCGAGAAACCACACATCTTCTGCTTCCCTACACTGGCTGCCTGTTAAATCCAGGGTCGATTTTAAGATCCTTTTAATCACCTACAAGACCTTAAATCGAGTGATGCTATGGAGTCAGTGGACCAAGATCCCTGTGGAACGTTTCCAGCACCTTGTTAACTCCAGGCCTTGAAGAATTCAGGCTCTTCCGGAGGCAAAAGGAGATCCTACATGGTACAACATGCTAATCGACTACCTACTGGCAATATGCTGAGTGTATGTATTTATGTCTGTTATGTCAGTTATGTTTGTTAGCATATCTACCTTACAGCCACAGGCAGCTAGCGCAGGTGCTAACACCAGACTGACTTTATCTCCCACTCCGCCAGTTGAGTGTTTATCAACCACTAGCCCAGCCCACTCCTCTGGCCATGACATCACTTCCCCCGATGACATCATCTCCCTGGTCAGGGCTACAGTCTCTGTGACATCCATGCCCCTTTGCCAGATTGCCATCAGCATGGCTCCTTTAATAGGAAAAGTCAAACAGTCTGAAAATACTGGAGTTAGGAAATAAAATTACCTCAGAAAGTTGGTTGTGTTTGTGTGTGTGTGTGTGTGTGTGTGTGTGTGTGTGTGTGTGCGTGCGTGTGTGTGTGTACCTATCTGACAGCCATGTATATTTTGGGTTGTTACAGCCTGGATGAAGGTTTTGATCTCGTCCGTGCTCAGCCTCCTTCCATCTCTCTTCTTCTTTATCAGCTCTGGGATGGACAACATTTCAGCCTGAAAACAGTCAGCAAACTATTTCTCTGTCACATTATCAGCCCCTGTAAACCACATATACACATTTACACACTATACATAACAGTTCATCGGGTCTGAGATGGAGACAAAGCTGTCACTTTATCACCGACTACATATATTACTACATAACCAAATAGACTGTAAATGTGTCAGCAAAGAGTCAGAGGGTTAATTAGTTAGTTAATCTGTCCCCGCCCACATCTCCGTCACCATGGTAACCACAACCACAATGTCATGTTTTTCAGGACACATTTCCATGGAAAGTAGCAGACAGAGACTCACGTCCAATCAGCCATTTACAGTCCAGTCAGCCCACAGCAGGACAGAGGCCCTGACCTTGACCCTGAAGACCTTAGACCCTGAAGACCTTTGACCCCTGAAGACCTTAGACCCTGAAGACCTTAGACCCTGAAGACCTTTGACCCTGAAGACCTTAGACCCTGAAGACCTTAGACCCCCAGGAGGTGTGTTTGTTGAACAATCCTCCACCAGCCCCACCTTCAGGACTAAGAATTCCAATGTACTTGTCGCACATGGCCAATAAAACTCATGAACTTGAACTATACCTAATTACCTTAAATACTTTCATACCTTAATTTAAACCCTTTAATAACTTAAAGAAATACTTAATAACTTAAATTAAATATTTTACATGTCACACATGTTGAAGTCAGACTTTCACTTTAAAAATGAATTTATGACACAATATGACACATATTGAATATTACTTGGTCTAATGAAAAACAACATTCTCTCTTAACAGGCAGACAGCAGCGTACCTGTGGTTGCAGTCCGTGAAGTGAGGTTGACCTGAAGCTCCTGGACTCATAAAGCAGACACAGGACAGAGTTCACCAGTCAACAGGAGATCAGGACTGAGGTGAACAGCCAATAGGAGATCAGGACAGAGGTCAATAACCCACAAGGTTTCAGCAGTACACCTTTACAAACTACATTTCCACAGAACCAGTTTGTCATTGTTATTCACTCCTGTAGCACCCAATCATATAATAATTTCCTGAAAATGTAATAAAATTCGCCGGCCAACCTGGCTGCTGGCCCTGATGGGTCTGTTCCAGACCAGCTGGACCCATTGGACCCCTGCCATCATTTTGATTTGTCCTCAGACTGCTAGGATAAACAAAATGTGAGGAGTCACCATTATGAGTTTGCCTGTTTTGTTAGCACTCCTGTTACAAAAGAGGGGATCGTTTTTGCTGTAAGACTGTAAAAATCATTGTGAGATTTCACACTTCAAGGTGGTGTATTACATGGTCAGTTTAATTTTAAAATATCACTTTACAAATACAAAACGTGAAAAATGCAGCTGGTGTCCCAGGGCTGTGTGTTAACCCCCGGGTTAACCACACAGTCATTGAGAAGGAGAGAAGGGTTAGTTAGGGTTGTTCATCAAGTAACGGAAACCTTATGGTTACCGTTGAGGCCATTAGTATAACAATTATAATCATAGTATTAACACGCACATCAGAGGCAGAGTTACCAGTCAGTTTGGTTCTTGTTCAAAGAGTAAACTATTAAAGATGTTTACTTTGGAGAGCTTTCCCTTGGGATATGTTGCTTAGGCAGACATTGCTTAGGACATGCAGGGGATATTCCATCCATTATTATCTATCACCGCTTATCCTGTTCAGGGTCGCGGAGGGGCTGGAGCCTATCCCAGCCGCCATTGGGCGAAAGGCGGGGTACACCCTGGACAGGTCGCCAGTCCATCACAGGGCCAACACATAGAGACAAACAACCTGTTCACACTCACATTCATACCTACGGGCAATTTTGAGTCACCAATTATCCTAAGCCACATGTTTTTGGACTGTGGGAGGAAGCCGGAGAACCCGGAGGGAACCCAGGCACAGGAGAACATGCAAACTCCACACAGAAAGGCCTGTGGAAGGTGGAATTGAACCCAGAACCTTCTTGCTGTGAGGCGACAGTGCTAACCACTACACCACCGTGCCGGGGATATGAGTAGGACAATTTATTTCATCTCTACAAAACATCTTGAAACCAAAACAGACATTATTTTGTCTAATCACCAACAAATTGCTGAAACAATTGCTATAATTTACAGAAGCTGAGAACGGCCGTGCTTGCAATTATTTTTTGAATGCCGTGATCTCGAGATAACAAAGCTCGTTTTCTCGCGATAACGGCTTAATTTATCTCGTTAGCCCGAGAAAACAAAAAGCCGATTTCTCCAGATGACGAGATAAATTAACCCGTTATCACGTTTCATATTTGTGTTGTATTGATGTTCACTGAGAAACATTAACGCCATTCTGTTTAAACTCACAAGAGTGACATGACACACACACAGAGTTTTATTAACTTTTGCCATTTGTTGTAAGAATGTTTTCCCTAATGATTTGATGAGATATGAGTGGTCAACTTAAAGCAGATATGTTACTGTCCAGTAGGCTACACCCAAAGAGTCTCGTTGGTATAGGGGAACTGGAGAAGAACCTACCCACGTGGGTGGCTGTTTGAATGGTATAATAAAGTAAGCTTGTTCATCACTGTGATAACGGGTTGATAATCTCGTTATCTCGAGAAAACAAGATAAATTAAGCCATTATCATGAGAAAATGAGCTTTGTTAACTCGTGATCTTGAGTTAACGGCATTAAAAAAGCCATTCTCGGCTTCCGTGATGTTGAACTCAGTACACAATCTCTTCATCTCTTTATCACGAGTATGATAATGGTGACAGACAGAATTTGCTTTCCAACTAGTTTGACAAGGGGCCTTGATTGTGATTGGTGCCAAGCCATCTGTAGCAGAAGACAAAAGCTGCTTCGGCTTCGAAGGCAATCATTAGGAGCTATTGCTACTAACGACAGCAGCGTGACGTTGACGAGCTGCTGTACATTTCTGAAATCTGCACTGAGGAGATTTTATCGTCCTGCAGAAGTATTGCGTCGCACCTGGGTCAGGTACAGTTACATCGAGGGGGGTAACCTAACCTGTATAACTGCATGTTTTGGACAGAATGCACATTCTCTATCCTGATTGTGATGGACACTGTGTAGTCTAACTTATACGCAACATTGCCATGTATACAATTCAAGCTGGAGACGTAGCCTACTGATAAAGGGATTATTGCTTAACTTGGTTACAGAATAGATTATTGCTTTGCTATACCAGAACTGAATGGGCTGCTATTGGCTTTGCAGTACTACATACAGGGTGAGACAGCATTCCTTTCTATCTATGTAGTGTTTGTTTTGATGTAGTCAAACAGGATCACATGGAAATTTGTTGGTATTTCTCCACAGACCATCATTGATTATGGCTGCGACTATCTCTCCAATTCTTTCTGTTGTCCCCACACGAGGACTTATGGATGAGAAGATTAAGGTGATGGTGGAGAATCTGCCTCCGGGGCATCCAGTAACTCTGCACTCCCTTCACCACACCGAGGACAAGTTCACCGTGGAGGCCTATGGCCACTACATCAGTGATGAGAGAGGCAGAGTGAATGGTGGGCTTGGTTCTTGTTCATCGAGCGATGGAAACCTTATGATTACCGTTGAGGCCATTAGTATAACAATTATAATCATAGTATTACCACAGACCAGTTACCAGTTTGGTTCTTGTTCAAAGAGTAGACTATTAAAGATGTTTACATTTGGAGAGCTTTCCCTTGGGATATGTTGCTTAGGCAGACATCGCTTAGGACATGCAGGGGATATGAGTAGTCCTACTAATTATTATAATTCTTAATTATATAATTATAATATCATAATTATATATTATAATATAATAATATAATTATTATATTCATCTCTACAAAACATCTTGAAACCAAAACAGACATTTTCCGTCTTGCTATAATTCAAGATTTGATTGATGTTGTAGTTTGTGAGGATGCCAGTCTTGGAGGAACATACTCAGGAGAAGAACCCATGGGTCTGCTGTGGAGCATGCAGCCCATCCCCGGCAGCCCAGAAGGCATCTGGTAACCTCCTCAGAGTCATATACTTATATACTTATATATATAGTTATATAGTTATAGTTTACTTACTCTCTCTCCTTGTCCCTCTCAGTGTCTGGAGGAAGGACGTCACCACTCCCATGCTGGTGATCATCTCAGTGTACGACGGCCATGTTGTCCAGGGCTTCATGCAGCAGCTTCCCCTGACCTCAGTGGTCACAGAGAGATGGTACATGGCACCAGGAGTCCAGAGGGTCAACATCAGAGAGGGAGGAGTCAGAGGAGTCCTGTTTCTACCCCCAGGTACTCTCTCTCTCTCTCTCTCTCTCTCTCTCTCTCTCTCTCTCTCTCTCTGTCTCTCTCTCTCTGTGTCTCTCTCTCTCTCTCTCTCTCTGTGTCTCTCTCTCTCTCTCTCTCTCTCTCTCTCTCTCTCTCTCTCTCTCTCTCTCTGTGTCTCTCTCTCTCTCTCTCTCTCTCTCTCTCTCTGTGTCTCTCTCTCTATCTCTCTCTCTCTCCTCTTTGTACCCCCAGGTATACCAGCAGCATCCCCTCTCTCCATTACACTAGCATGATAAGACTGTCCATTCAAAGTAATCTCATCTCTCTCTCTCTCTCTCCCCCCCCCCCCAGGTCCGGGACCCTTCCCTGGGTTGCTTGATCTGTTTGGACTAAATCCAACAATGGCGGAGACTCGCTCTGCCATGCTAGCTTCCCATGGTTATGCTTCTATGGTGGTGGAGTATCCGAGCTCTGATCCACTCATTAAAACAGACCTTGACTATTTTGAGGTGTGTCGTACTATTATTACCTTTTCGTTACGTATTTTATTGTTTTGAAATGGTGAAATGTGAGTTCAAGATGAATAACCATCAGCTGATGGGTTGTCATATCATGTTGTTCTGTCTCATCTTCTGTCCACACAGAGAGCATTTAATGTCATCCAGGAGCACCCCCTAGTGGTCAGTGACAGAGTTGGGCTGATGAGTTTGAGCTTTGGCGTGGTTGTGGCCACCTCTATAGCGGCTTACTCCAAGATTGTCACCGTAAGCAGCATTGATTATTAATTACAGCATTAATTGATTCAAATGTCCAGCAGATTTCAGGTGCCAGCAACGGGACAGGTCTTCGCCTATGGTTAGAAACCACACTAGAGCACTTGAAACTTTGAAATGACTAAATCATAGTTTTTGTTGGAGGCTTTCTCAAGTAAACTTAAACATGAATTAGTGCTGTATTAGTTAAAGGAATCCTCTAGTCTCTGCACATTCTCAGGGAAACGTTCAATTGTACCATCTCTCTACATGTGAAAACTGAATGTGTATTCCTGAGTTTAAAAAGTGTAATCCTTGTGTTGGATTCTAGCCTCGCTGCTGCGTTTGTGTCTGCGGCCCCCACGTCCGTCCACTCCACAAGAAACTCTCTGAGGTGGCAGAGGATTTGATCGAGTAGGTCTCCTGCTTCCTGGTATCGTGCACAGAATAACAACATGTTACTGTCGGGATGATGAGATCAGTCGCTTCTCTCCTCAGCCTGGTGTACCAGATGCCACGGGATGAACACGGCCATCTAGCACTGTACAGTCTGCCAATCACAACTGACCCAATGGAGAAAGTGGATGTAAGGATGCACACACACACACACACACACACACACACACACACACACACACACACACACACACACACACAGGTTATGTTACTCATGGCTAACTGCTCTACTAGATGGGGAGGATTACGTGTCCGCTGTTGATGGTCATCGGTGAAGATGATCAGTGTGTTCCCACACCGCAGTTTGGTGATGATGTGAGTACACACACACACACGTCTGATTCTGAGAGGCAGCATCATTGTGGTGTCAGGTTGTGGTGGTTGACAGGACTAACTTGAGACTGGCTTGTGACCTTTGACCCTCAGATGGCTAAGATGATGCAGTCAGCAGGCAATGGGCACTTGCTGACCAGACTCAGTTATCCCAATAGTGGACATCTGCTCATGCCGCCATGTGAACCCGTTTTCAGGGTCACATATTATAAGCCGGCTAAGAGAGGAAAGAAAGGTAAACATCTACATATTACAGGGAGTACACACATTCACTCAAACTGTGATCGTCACAGATCACAACTTTATGGTTGATTTAGTAATCTTTGAAATTGATGTAATAGTAGTGGTTTGTGGGGACACATGGCACCATGCCGCCTGGCTGAGCTTTTCTGATGGCAGAAGAGCTGAGATGTCCAGTGATTCCACCCCATATAACTGATCATGTACCAATTGCTGTGTGTACTTGTACTTCTGTTGTGGTGAGGACCAAGTGCCTTACCAACACGATGTGGGGAAAGGTCAATGTCTTTCAAATAAAGGAATGCAATCATGTTTGTGTTTTGCAGTGTTAATGGTTTGGGGAGGACAGGCAAAACCTCACGCGGCCGCTGAGGAAGACGCTTGGATGAAGACCTTGGCCTTTCTGCAGCAGCATCTGTACCCCCATCCTGATGTTATCCCCCAGACAACAAACGGTGAAGCCTTACACACACTGACTACTGAGGACTAACTGAGGATCCCTGCAGACTCATCTGGCCACCAGGGGGCAGCGTAGCCTGTAGCCTGTTGTCTTTTGGTTTCCTCTTGGTCATTTAGTTCACATGGGGGCTGTTCCACAAAGCAGGCTTAGAAAAGCGACGATTAACCTCGCAAGCCTGGTTTGATTTAACCTAACAAATCAATCGGGGCAAAATCAGTTCCACGAAGCCAAGCTACTGTGATCGGGCTAAACCGAGCCAGGCTCAAGCAATCCAGATAATTGCGCGTGCACATTTATACACAGTTTATTTAAGCAGCCCGAGAGGTCGATCGTGGATCTGATCGATTCATCCTGGCGAAAAACGACGGTAAAGACAGAGCCGCAATGTTCAGGCTACTGAACAGCAACTTTTAGTGGAGGTCTATGGAGAATTCAGCCATATTACAATGAAAAGGGAAATACAATTGCCATAAATAAGATAAGATAAGATAAGAGAGACTTTATTAATCCCGCCCTGGGGAAATTCACGTTATAGCAGCTCACAACAATAGAAAAACAGAATAGAATAAACAATATAGTGCAAAAAAACAAGTGAAATAAAGGGAGAGAGAAAGATTGGCAACGAATTGCTGCTAGATTGAATGTAAGTAATTGCTATAAATGAAACCATGCCATATATGAAACCTCAAGACTGTAAATGTACTACATAAATGATGTAGTAAAGGCTGTACGTAATGTTTCATCTTACTACATTACAATCATCGTACTGTACTGGACCCTATATGGGGATTGAACTCACAACCTTAAGACTGAGAGTCTCATGCGCTATTGACTGAGCTGTTCAGGCTGGTTCTTACTTTCATTATATTTTTATGAAATCGGTTGTTTTCATCCTGGAAATTGATCGGCTGAAATCATGTTCTACAGTGACTGTAAATCCCATACAGAAACAGTGAATACGTCTCCTAGCAACCGTGGAAACATCTTGACATATATTCAAGATACTTTATTATTTCAATGAATTTGTTAAATAAAAATAATTTATAAAATAAAATAATATTGTGTCATCATAATAATTATTTCTATAAGTTGTAACCATTTTCTAAAAGCAATACGGCACTTGAGGTCTCGCTGGACACTCATGGTTAAATGGGGTTGCCTAGCAACGCTCTGAACCGTGACTGTATCCCCGATACAGCCTACATTATTTTATATTTTTTATTTTCTATTAACGTTACATTTCATGTCTGATAGTGTAGGTCTAGGGTACTAGTGTTGAACATTAGGATTGCAGAACCTTGTTTGAAAATCATTGCGTTTCAGTCGGATCAGTGTTACGGGAACACCGATTAAGCTTCAACTGTGCTTTAGCCTGATATCTAGCCTGCCCCGAGGCTAGTTTGGAAGCATAAGTTGCCAGAGCAACATAGCTTGAACTATGCTGAGCTTGCTTTGTGGAACCGAATGAACCTGAAAATGAGCCAGACTAAGCGAAATAAGCCTGGATAAGTGGTAAGCTCGCTTTGTGGAACACCCCTCTGTTGTGTCTTATTCAAACCATAGTTTGTTTTTTTCTTTGCTCAGTCTTGATTTCTCATGTCTCTCATTTCTCATTCCCTATAGTGATCTCGAGTCCTAGCTAACTTTTGCTTCATTGTTGTTTTGTTTGCTCTTAGGTTTTTATTCAGTAAATTCTCAGTTGAACTTTATTCTTGCCTCCTGCCTCGTCTCTGCACTCGGGGCCACATGATGACTTTACTTGCTTGCTTGTGTAGTTACTTCAGCAAGTACACTATTGTTATTCTTCATACTTAATTATAATAATAATTATAATAATAATAATAATAATAATAATAATAATAATAATAAAAGATCGCTACAGAGATAGACCTTTGTTTAGGGTTACCATTTTGCAACACATGCATCACAGTGAGAAATGTGTTTTAGTGAGTGAGAATGTGATAAGAGTTTTGCCAAAAGAGTGATTGATTCAACCAATGGGTTTAGGCCACTGAGCATTTGGTTCAGAGAATGGGGTTTAATGTTTTAGCAATTGAGAAAAAATGTAATGAACCAACCCACCATGGTGGCAACACCCTTGACCTGGTGCTATGGAGGGTTAGAAGGGCCAAAACAAAATATATAAATACATAAATAATTATATAATAAAATTTAAATGAATGAATAAATAATTAATTGTCACCATAAATAAATAAATCACAAATTAAATGAGACATTAAATAAATGTTTTAATTTAATTTAATTTGTATATTTATTTATTTGTTTATTCATTAATTTATTTACTTATTAATTTATTCACACATTTATTTATCTATTTATAATTGTATTTATATATTTATTTCATTCATTATATATTTGCTGCAGCAAAATAAATAAGAGAGAGCAGTCTTTGATCGAGCTATGAGTTTGCGCTGTGAAGCCATTACAATCCAGCAGAGGCGGTAATGCAACATTTATGGATGCCAACTGCCATAAAACTCAACAGAAGAAGATCGAGCTGTGAACTGGGTCCTCAATTTAAACAAGCCTGCAGAAAACTAGAGTGTAAATGGCGATTGACCAAACTCAAAGTCTTCTGGCTCGCCTGGAATGATAACTTGCTAAATTATAAATGTGAACTCTCGTCAGCCAAAACTGCACACATTTATTGTTTTCACACGTTGGACAGTGTGAAGCCCTTAGAGACTGTAACGGTGATTAATTGATTGATTGGTATACAAGGATCAGCACTTTCAAAGTTTCGGTCCTGTCTACTCAATAGGTTGCACTGCTGAGTGTTGACTTTGGGCTGCTATTCTCCATCGGCCTGCTACCACTCATCATCTGTAAACTCACCATTCATTTTCTTTTTGACACTGACTTTACATACCTGTTAAAGTAAAGTACCTCATAATAGTAAAGTTAGGCGTGTCAGAATTTGAAGATTTAGCATCATGGATGTTCTTGGTTTATATGGAAATATTAAAATATGAATGCCACACTGCTTATTTCCATTAGCCTAAACAGAATAGGATTATGGGTAAATTCATATCGCTGTAGACTCTATTAGACTATTTGGGGACTGATATCACAGGACTAATTCCTTAAACAGAAATATGCAAATATACTTTTAAGGAACTTGTGTTTTCTTAACCAGTGAGATAAAAAGGAAGAAGTTAACCAAGACTACTGGTTTACTAGCCAGTAGAGGAGGAAGCAGCTGGTATCTGTCAGTCTGTCAGTCAGTGTGTGTGTGTGTGTGTGTGTGTGTGTGTGAAGGAACCACACATAGAAGGCTGGATTAGTTTGTAGTAAATGACGGTTTATTATAAAGAGCTCTGTGGTCACCACGGCAACCACGACAGTTGTCATGGGCGCTCTTTTAGAAAAGGGAAGAAAAACTACAAGTACACACACCACTCACTCCAGAAAAACTACAAACATACTGTAAAAAGAGGAAGCTAGAAAGAGGATAATCATAACCATAATCATAATCATGTCAATATTAGAATTAGGAGGACGATTTCAACACACAGATAGCCAGAATTCTCAACCAATCAGCACAGAGCTGAGGCGTTACCATGGCGAAGGCATCATTTGTCCACACAGCCATCTTGGTCTCTCTGTCTGTTCCAGCATTTCTGTTTCTGTCCTGGAAGCAATGTTGGACAAACAATTTGTTTTCTTGGTTTCGCCTCAAATTTAACTGTTACCAGGAGAAAAAACGAATCTGATGATTTAAAAACATCTGCTCTTAAAATAAAAGCTGTAAAGTCAGCTTCGGCAGACTTTTGGCAGATTGAGGAAGGAGAAACTACTTTTCCTGAACTTATATATCACTTTTCTAGTCTTTCCGACCACTCAAAGCGCTTTACACTACATTCACATTAACCCCATTCACATACATTCATACACTGATGGCAGGGGGCTACCATGTAAGGTGCCAACCTGCACATCAGGGGGGAAGGGGAAGCTAACCATTCATACACACTCATACACTGAAGATGAAGCTCCGGGAGCAATTTGGGGTTCAGTCTTGCCCAAGGACACTTCGGCATGTGGACTGGGACTGGAGGAGCTGGGGATTGAACCTTCGATCGTCTGATTAGAGGATGACCCACTCTACCTCCTGAGCCACAGCCGCCCCCAGGCAGAGGGATACTGCTGACTTTGCGTCATGATGAAGCGGGGTCTAATTTTTCTGATTGGCTGAGAAATCTTGAAATAGGTGAATGGTCAGTGGTCAAAGGTCATGTTGACCTCTTCATTGCCACTCGACATCCAACCTGAACTGCAGAACGAGTCTCATTTTGTACAGTAGTCTATAGTCTATTATAATATATACTATATAGACCACTATATTACTATATAACCTTTAGTCTACTATACTATATATGCTATATACAGGAGTCTATAGTTTCCCATAATATATACTATAGACAATACAGTATATAGTCCACTATACTGTAGACTATATAGACTTCCATAATATAAACTTTATAGTGTACTATACTATATATACTATATACATAAGCCTACCATAATATATACTATATAGACTATAGTCTACTGTATGATACTGTATATAAACTATATATCCTTTATTCTCTGATCTGGGCAGTCACCAACAGAGGGCGCCCTTACCCAGACCCAAATTCAGCCACATTTCACTACATGACCTTAACTGTACCAGGGAGACTCCTTATAGGCCCGGAGGAAACTCCATATATGGTCTGGAGATAACTTCACATATGGCAGGGAGAAGATTCCCTATATGGCAGGGAGGAAACTCCATATATGGCCTGTTCCTGTCGAGTTAGTTAAAGAGGGGAGATCTAGTCGGATTGAGCCACGGTCGGTTCAACCAGTTAGATATAAAACAGACTTAAGGTATTAAACTGTGACTTTAAAGTAGATTTATAATATTAAAGGACGACAACGACTTTTTGGGAAATTGCCTCGTTGGTTAACTTCCCTTTTCCATGTTACAATAGGATGTTACGTGTTAGCATACGGTAGTGATGCGTGGTTCGGCTCTGACATCACCCACACCCACCCGCCGACGTGGTGAAAGTTATAAATATCACAGACCTGCATCCTAATGAACCCACAAAATGTGGCAGTAATCTAAAACCAAGAGTAGATACAGCCCACTAAATTTCAGTTCAGCTTTTCAACTTTTTCCTGAATCACTTTTTTCACTTTTACTTTTGCTAGCTAGCTGCCTCTTGGTAGGAGGCAAGAGACAGAAAAATATGGGAACTACACCAATTTATCCAAGCATATGAGGTACACTATATGGCCAAAAGTCAGTGGACCCCCTACCAGTTATTGAGTTCAGGTGTTCCTCAGGGTTTGGGCTTGGCCCCTTAGTTCCAGTGAAGGTAATCTTAATGCTACAGGATACCAAGACATTTTAGCCAATTGGGCTCTTCCAACTTTGTGGCAACAGTTTGGGGAAGGCCCTTTGCTGGTCCAGCATGACTGAGCCCCTGTGCACAAAGCCAGGTCCATAAAGACATGGTTAGACCAGTTTGGTCTGGAGGAACTGGACTGGCCTGCACAGAGTCCTGACCTCAACCCCATTGAACCTTTGGGAGGAATCAGAACGCCGATGGCGAGCCAGACCTTCTCTCCAACATCACTGCCTGACCTCACTAATCCCCACAGACACTCCAACAGCTTGTGGAGCCTTGCAGAAGAGTGGGGGGGTCCAACTCCATATTAATACCCATGGTTTAGAATGGGATGTCCAGCAAGCTCAGATTGTTTTTTTGGCCATATAGTGTACTTTTAAGAATTTGTATGATCTTGTCTACTAGGGACCTGTGGGTCAGAAGTCAGCTCATGCATCACTAGCATACAGTATGTTAGCATACAGTACCTTAAGAGCCTGCAGGCAACAAGCATTATCTAATGTAAGAAGAGAGATCTTTTAGTTAGTCTACCAATCGTCTCATCACTTAAAGGGGAAGTCAACCCCAAGAGGTCAGCGTCGTCCTTCAAGGTTAGGGATTAACATTTAAGGGTCAAAGGTTTCAGGTATAAGGTAGGTGTATGAGCGAAGGGGAAGGTTTTTTCTGTACAGATGGCTTTAGAGAGATAGCACCGTGTACAGTCAGCCCTCGATAAGCAGGTTAGAAACCAGATTCTCCCTGAAACACAGCACACCACATCGACACGTCATATGAACTCCAAAACATCACCAAACCTTGAACATTCAACTTGTTGTCAAATCATAAGGAACTGAAAATCATCACCAAGCAATTAGAAAGTCAAAATCATCACCACATTATTATTACTTGTTATTCATAACTTCTAAATGATTGCTGTAAGTCATTAGGAACTAAAATTAAACACAAATCCTTCTTGAGTGAATTTTGAAAAGCTGCTATGTCACAATACTTTCTGAACAGCCTCCAGTCTGAACAGCAGCTCAGAAACCTTCAGATCATCTGACGTCTCGTTAAATTAATGATCAGCTCCCTGATCAGCTTTCCTCAGCCTGGTGACCAGACCTGTAGCAAACCTCTGTTTGACCTCTGTATCCAGTTTGACCTCTATATTCAGTTTAACTAAATACTGGACGCACAGAGGTTAATGGACATATAGAGGTCACACAGAGGTCAACGTGCTGCCAATCTTCTTGCTGCACAACAAAGTTGATCAAGCAGCTGAGCCAAAATGTCACTGAGGTTACTCAAAATGAACTGGGCGCCACAGCGGTGAAAAGGTCAAAAGATTCACTCACTTCTAAGATATTCTAGTCAACAAGATGGCTGACCCTAGTGTCTGACCAGAGAGGGCAGAGGTTATGAGGTTCAGGCTTTCTAAAGGTTAAAGGTCAAAGGGGAAGGGTCAAGTGGAGCCCTCCAGCAGCTGTCTGAGAGCCCGTTCGATGTTAATGCGGTGTCCCAGTCTGGTGACGCCCAGCTCGGCGTAGTCCTCCTTGGTTAGGGCAGGGAGATGGGAGCCTTCGATCTCGTGGTCTTGGAAGCGCTGGCGATGTTCAGCCAATCCCACGCTCTCCAGCCAGTCGCCCACGTCATATTTACTCCACAGGTTCAGGGGCCGCTGCCTCCAGGGCCGAAGGGCCAACAGGGGCCCACCAAGAACTGGGGAAGGGCAGGGTGAGGCGTGGGGAGAGGGCGAGGGAGAGCGGGATCGGGTTCGAGCACTGGCGCTTCGCATGACAAACCGAACCTCCTTAGGTTCTGATGGGAGACTAAGACTAGACGACTTCAGGATGGTTAGGCCACGCCCGGGGCCCAGCTCTGGTCTATCAGAGCAGGGTGTGGGTGAGGAGCCTATCCCAATGGGCCTATCAGAGCACGGGGAAGGGGAGGGGGAGGGGCTCCGGCGAGTAACAGGGTAGCGGCTTCCTGGACGGACAGTGTAGCTCGCTCCGAAACCTCTCTGGGAGATGGTGTGGAGTTCACCGAGACTGGAGAATAACCTGCAACACATTAGCCATTATATTAATAACACTATCATTATATTATATCATGTTCCAGCACGCTAGCTGCCTGAGCCGGCTGCTGCTGAATAAACCGATGAACGAGACACTCGACTTCTGCGTACCCGGATCAAGGAACAAGGAATCGTGAACGAGGCCAATGTAATAATGTAGCGATCTGCACACATTGTAATGTTTAACATGTTGTTCAATAAATTAACTGATAATTGGGTAAACAATAAGCCCAAATTAACATTTACCATTGGTCAACAAAACCGTCTCAATTAGAAAAAGAACAAGAGCACACCAAATAAATAAATAATAAATAAATGGCAATACTGAATTTACAGTACTACGCTGACATACTAGTGGAAAATCTTTCCATACTAGTGGAAAGTTTTGTAACTTGAAGACACAAATCATAAACCTAACGTTATTCATCATTATTGACGATCAGCAAATCATTCTCTAAACATTAGTCATTAACCTGGAGGTTTTGGTGTGTTACATAGTTGTGGTAGACGTGGTTAGTGAATGTAATGAATCGATTCAGAATTAATTCACTAGTATTGGAGCAACACCAGATGTTAGTTAAATTAAATTAAATTCTAAATTAAATTTAATTAAGAGTCGGTCTTCCCATGACTAGAACCATCGCTCCCTTTCTTATGGGGGGGGTCCCCTGTTCCTTATAGGGGTCCCCTGTTCGTTATGGGGGTCACCTGTTCGTTATGGGGGTCCCCTGTTCCTTATAGGGGGTCCCCTGTTCGTTATGGGGGTCACCTGTTCGTTATGGGGGTCACCTGTTCGTTATGGGGGTCCCCTGTTCCTTATAGGGGTCCCCTGTTCGTTATGGGGGTCCCCTGTTCGTTATAGGGGTCCCCTGTTCTTTATAGGGGTCCCCTGTTCGTTATAGGGGTCCCCTGTTCTTTATGGGGGTCCCCTGTTCGTTATGGGGGGGTCCCCTGTTCGTTATGGGGGGGTCCCCTGTTCGTTATGGGGGTCCCCTGTTCGTTATGGGGGTCCCCTGTTCTTTATAGGGGTCCCCTGTTCCTTATAGGGGTCCCCTGTTCGTTATGAGGGGTCCCCTGTTCCTTATAGGGGTCACCTGTTCGTTATGAGGGGTCACCTGTTCCTTATAGGGGTCCCCTGTTCGTTATGGGGGTCCCCTGTTCCTTATAGGGACCCCCTGTTCGTTATAGGGGTCCCCTGTTCTTTATAGGGGTCCCCTGTTCGTTATAGGGGTCCCCTGTTCTTTATGGGGGTCCCCTGTTCGTTATGGGGGGGTCCCCTGTTCGTTATGGGGGGGTCCCCTGTTCGTTATGGGGGTCCCCTGTTCTTTATAGGGGTCCCCTGTTCCTTATAGGGGTCCCCTGTTCGTTATGAGGGGTCCCCTGTTCCTTATAGGGGTCACCTGTTCGTTATGAGGGGTCACCTGTTCCTTATAGGGGTCCCCTGTTCGTTATGGGGGTCCCCTGTTCCTTATAGGGACCCCCTGTTCCTTATAGGGGTCCCCTGTTCCTTATAGGGACCCCCTGTTCCTTATAGGGGTCCCCTGTTCGTTATGGGGGTCCCCTGTTCCTTATAGGGACCCCCTGTTCCTTATAGGGGTCCCCTGTTCATTATGGGGGTCCCCTGTTCCTTATAGGGGTCACCTGTTCCTTATAGGGGTCCCCTGTTCGTTATGGGGGTCCCCTGTTCCTTATAGGGACCCCCTGTTCCTTATAGGGGTCCCCTGTTTGTTATGGGGGTCCCCTGTTCGTTATAGGGGTCACCTGTTCCTTATAGGGGTCCCCTGTTCGTTATGGGGGTCACCTGTTCTTTATGGGGGTCCCCTGTTCGTTATAGGGGTCACCTGTTCCTTATAGGGGTCCCCTGTTTGTTATGGGGGTCCCCTGTTCGTTATAGGGGTCACCTGTTCCTTATAGGGGTCCCCTGTTCGTTATGGGGGTCACCTGTTCCTTATCGGGACCCCCTGTTCCTTATAGGGGGTCCCCTGTTTGTTATGGGGGTCCCCTGTTCGTTATAGGGGTCACCTGTTCCTTATAGGGGTCCCCTGTTCGTTATGGGGGGTCACCTGTTCTTTATAGGGGTCCCCTGTTCGTTATGGGGGGGTCACCTGTTCCTTATAGGGGTCCCCTGTTCGTTATGGGGGTCACCTGTTCTTTATAGGGGTCCCCTGTTCATTATGGGGGGGTCACCTGTTCTTTATAGGGGTCCCCTGTTCGTTATGGGGGTCCCCTGTTCCTTATAGGGGTCCCCTGTTCGTTATGGGGGTCCCCTGTTCCTTATAGGGGGTCCCCTGTTCGTTATGGGGGTCACCTGTTCGTTATAGGGGGTCACCTGTTCGTTATGGGGGGGTCCCCTGTTCCTTATAGGGGTCCCCTGTTCGTTATGGGGGGGTCACCTGTTCCTTTATAGGGGTCCCCTGTTCGTTATGGGGGTCCCCTGTTCCTTATAGGGGTCCCCTGTTCGTTATGGGGGGGGTCACCTGTTCTTTATAGGGGTCCCCTGTTCGTTATGGGGGTCCCCTGTTCCTTATAGGGGTCCCCTGTTCGTTATGGGGGTCACCTGTTCTTTATAGGGGGTCCCCTGTTCGTTATAGGGGTCCCCTGTTCCTTATAGGGGTCCCCTGTTCGTTATGGGGAGTCCTGACAGAAATTAACCATGAATATTCCATTCTGTTGAGACGGACAGAAACACAATCAGCTGATCACAGAGCTGAGAACCTCCAACATGGCCGCCAGAGGGGGTGGGGCTACAGCACCTAAAAAGGTGAGGTAAAGCGGTGTATAGATGTATAGAGGTATGTGGAATTAAAATTTCAGATATTTATTGGTTGATAAAACTGTTTGACTAGTTGTCAGTAGTTAGATTTAATTAGTTAGAGGTAGTTATCTGTGATGAATGTGCAGGTTAGTTACCAGTTAGAGATGAAAACTACTAGTTATCATCTATTAGTTAAAACAAGGCATCTTTACCAGGAGATAAAAACCTACGCTTTACTCTCTTCACTGTCCTCCACACATCTGGAACAACACAAAGAACAGATACACACCGTTACTGAACACACACACACACACACACACACACACACACACACACACACACACACACAGTTACACAGGGTCCAGGGTACTAATATAATATTAATAGTCAGGTCAGCAGTACTGCAGTACTACTACAGTATTTATAGTACATATAGAGGCAATTCTGTTTACCTTGCACCTCCGACTGGCGACCTCCTGCCAGGGTCCAGGGGACTCGGCTCCTCCCCCAGAGAATGGCTGTCTTTATTTAACAACTGCAGCCGATTGGCCAGATCCAATCCAGAGCCCGTCCTACTGGTCAGCTCCAGCACTGAGGCCGTCCGACTGGTCAGATCCAGAGCTGACCCCGCCCCCTGGGCTCCCAATGCGGCGGGACGACTTCCATCCTCCGGACTGTGTCCCCTCCTCTCCTCGCCTCGTTCTCCTTGCTCGCCCCCCCCCCCACAGCTTGGACCTCCTCTGAAACAGATACCTCGGCTGTCTGGTGCCAGGGGAGGACAAGGAGAGGGAGGAGGAGGAGGCAGAGGGGAGGAGCTCACTGTCTGACGACTGCTTTAACAGGGGGTCTCTGAGTGAAGAGCGCCCTCGGCCAATGGGGGAGCGGAGGCGGGGTTTTAGGGACGAGGAGGGCGGGTGAGCAGGAGGTGAGGAGGGGGAGGAGGGAGCAGGAGGAGACACCAGGGTGATGGAGGGAGGGAGCGAGCTGGGGGAGGAGGAGCTGTCGTGGAGGCGATCTTCACCTCCCTCCTCGTCCTCCTCTCCCCTCCTCCCCAAGGAGTCAGGACCGCTCTCCCCTCCTCCTCCCTCCCCCCCTCGCCGTGGCAACAAGCTAAGGGAGGAGGGGGGAGGAGGCGCAGAAGGGGAGGAGAAGGCAGGGGGTGGAGTCACCAGGCCAATTCTACGAAGCTCCTCCCTCGTCTCCTCGTCACTAGATGACAACAATGCAGGGGGGAGGGTGACTGTGTAAGCCCCGCCCTCCTCCTCCGAACTGCCCACCGTTAGGCTCCTGCGTCTGTCAATCAGAGGAGATTGACCCTCATTGGTCAAGACAGGCATGGGGGTGGGTCTCCAGCGTTCAGGGGAGGGGGCAGCCGGTGATGTCACTCCTCCCTCTGTTTCTGGGCGCTCCACCTGTCCATCAGGGAAAAGGGGCGGAGTTATGCGTTTGTGTCTCAGTTCAGGACTCGTTTGCGGGGTGGTACGTTTGGTTCGCTGCTCAGGGCTTGTCTGAGGGGTGGTGCGCTTGGATCGTGGCTCAGGGCTGCTCTGAGGAGTGGTGATGGGGGTGCGTTTGTGTCTGCTGTCAGGGCTGGCCACCGGGGTGGGGGTGGTGGAGGCGTGTTTAGTTCGAGGCTCAGGGCTCGGCGTGCGTGCGGTGAGTGCTCGTTCTCTTGCAGCAAGAGCCAGGGCGAGTGGGGAGGACGGGTCTAAAGAGAAAAGGAAAGAAAAGAACAATCAGTAGTGGACATCTGCTGTCGCTGGATAGAAAACCATCCATGACATGAGTGCAACACCTACAACACCTAGAGGACATAGCTAGAGGTTAAAGGTCACTAGGGTTAAGGTCAGGGTTCAACCTACCCAGAGGTTTCCCAGTCAGTGGGTGGAGGAAGGTGTGGGGCGTTGGGGAGGGCGACAGGACTGGGGCAGGGGGGGGCAGCTCCCCCAAGTCGTCCATTGAATGGCTCTGAGTAAGGAGGGGCGGAGCCTGGCTTTCTGACCCCGCCCCCTCTACAGACAGGAACAGAGATGAGCGACGCCCCTGGACCCGCGCGCGCTCAGAAAGAACCTGCTGCTGGTATAACTCCGCCCTGCTGGGGCTGGTGGCTCTGCCCACTTCTAACTTAGTCATTTCCTGGTCTTTGATCCCCACCCCTAAGAGCAGAACAAAAAAGGAGGGGTCAGACTGGTAGGAGCAGAACAACAAGGAGTAGTCAGACTGGTAGGAGCAGAACAACAAGGAGGGATCAGACTGGTAGGAGCAGAACAACAAGGAGGAAGCAGACTGGTAGGAGCAGAACAACAAGGAGTAGTCAGACTGGTAGGAGCAGAACAACAAGGAGGGATCAGACTGGTAGGAGCAGAACAACAAGGAGGAAGCAGACTGGTAGGAGCAGAACAACAAGGAGTAGTCAGACTGGTAGGAGCAGAACAACAAGGAGGGATCAGACTGGTAGGAGCAGAACAACAAGGAGGAAGCAGACTGGTAGGAGCAGAACAACAAGGAGTAGTCAGACTGGTAGGAGCAGAACAACAAGGAGGGATCAGACTGGTTGGAGCAGAACAACAAGGAGTAGTCAGACTGGTAGGAGCATAACAACAAGGAGGGATCAGACTGGTAGGAGCAGAACAACAAGGAGGAAGCAGACTGGTAGGAGCAGAACAACAAGGAGTAGTCAGACTGGTAGGAGCAGAACAACAAGGAGGAAGCAGACTGGTAGGAGCATAACAACAAGGAGGGATCAGACTGGTAAGAGCAGAACAACAAGGAGTAGTCAGACTGGTAGGAGCATAACAACAAGGAGTAGTCAGACTGGTAGGAGCAGAACAACAAGGAGGGATCAGACTGGTAGGAGCATAACAACAAGGAGGAAGCAGACTGGTAGGAGCAGAACAACAAGGAGTAGTCAGACTGGTAGGAGCAGAACAACAAGGAGGGATCAGACTGGTAGGAGCAGAACAACAAGGAGGAAGCAGACTGGTAGGAGCAGAACAACAAGGAGGGATCAGACTGGTAGGAGCAGAACAACAAGGAGGAAGCAGACTGGTAGGAGCAGAACAACAAGGAGTAGTCAGACTGGTAGGAGCAGAACAACAAGGAGGGATCAGACTGGTAGGAGCATAACAACAAGGAGGAAGCAGACTTGTAGGAGCAGAACAACAAGGAGTAGTCAGACTGGTAGGAGCATAACAACAAGGAGGGATCAGACTGGTAGGAGCAGAACAACAAGGAGGAAGCAGACTGGTAGGAGCAGAACAACAAGGAGTAGTCAGACTGGTAGGAGCAGAACAACAAGGAGGGATCAGACTGGTAGGAGCAGAACAACGAGGAAGCAGACTGGTAGGAGCAGAACAACAAGGAGTAGTCAAGCTAGTAGGAGCAGAACAACAAGGAGTAGTCAGGATGGTAGGAGCAGAACAACAAGAAGGGGTCAAACTGTATCAGACATGTCTGATATTATTGCGCCTCGAATCAGCTTGATAGGCGATCAGGAGGCTTCATATTTAGTCTGTGATGCTTCACACTACCAGATGATCCTTGCTGATACTGGGTTCTGATGAAGCCTTAGATCCTCTGTCCAATTCTTGGAAGGAGGGAAATCTGTCATAAATTGGTGTAGTGTGTGTCCAGCCAAATATGCACTCAATCTTTCTGGTAGTGAGTGGAGTGGGATTGTCGGGTGCATTGTCACTCTCCTTCAGAACATTACAGCATAGGGAGTGACAACCGGATTTAGCTTCAGTACGCATGTGTCCCAAGTACCAACTAGTTAGTTAGTAGTGAAGTGTGAACATTCCTATCCTGCCTTCTGCTCCTATCTTTGTCCACAGACGTCTTAATTTCTACTGATACCGACCAATCCCTGCCCTGCTCCTTACCCTGCTCCTCTACAGGAAGTTGTTTCAGCAGAGGTGACTTCCTCCTCTGGGGTTTGCTGGGGGGAGCCTGTTGGCCAACATTAGCATATGGGTTTTCTATTGGTCGTCCTCGACGACGTGACAGCGGGGAGTGGCCGAGGGCGGGGCTAGTGGTGTGGAGAGACAGAGTGGAGGTGTGTGTGGCAGTGTGTAGTGTGTGTGTAGCTGTGTGTGTAGCTGTGTGTAGTGTGTGGGTAGCGGTGTGTGTGTCTGGCTGTAGCACCGGTGAATCCTGCAGGATAATCATGGATCTCGCCTTCCTCTGCCGCTCTGCGTGGGCGTGGCTCCTCGTTGGTGAGTCAGAAAGCTCCTGAAGCCTTGGCTCCGCCCCTGGCTTGAAGCTGGAGCGGTTTAGCCCATCCCCTCTGGATGGGGGAGGAGGAGGGAGGAAGGAGGGAGGAGGCCCAGAGTCGAGGAGGAAGAGCGAGGAGGTGGAGGAGGAGGAGGGAGGAGGAGGAGGAGCTGTCTGAGGAGGAGGCGGGATGAAGCTGTCCGTCAATGAGGAGCTCCTTGGAAACCGGTTTTCACCAATCAAAGCAGTGATCCTGTCGTCTTCAGGGGTGCCTGTCATGTGATGTGAACAAATACCTTAAAATAATTCCAATACTCCTTTTACAAATACAACCCAATAAACAAAAAAGCAACAGAAAGACATTTAATGGACAGTGTGTTGGTCAGAAGGTTTAGGCCGGGATCAGATAGGAGCTCAAGGCTCCAGGATGGTAACAGTTCTTGATGGTAACAGAGAGAGCAAGAGGTCAAAGGGCACAAGCAGCGTTACATCATTCTGTTGCATAAGGGTTGACAACAACTTGCAAGCTATCTAGTTAGTGTTAGCTAGCTAACCTAAAGTAACAAAGGACAAAACACTGGAAATAAAAATGGAGCAGAGAAAGCAGAGTCCTCTGCTTGCTGATGAAGAAGAGGATGAGGAGCCATTCTGAAAGGAGGGTGAGGGTCAGGGGTGTAAAAAGTACCCAGAAATTCTACTTAAGTTAAAGTATTGGTACTGATTCAAAATCTTACTCAATTACAAGTCAAAGTATCTAGCTAAAAATACACTTGAGTAAAAGTCAAAGCGTTTCTACTTTTAAATGTACTCAAGTATTAAAAAGTAAACTTCTTTATTATTGCAATGGATAGACAATGGTGAAATGAAAGAAAGAAATGAAAGAGTGCATTGAAATTACTTTAATCACTTCTCCATTGAACTTGAAAAAACATGCGAAGGTAAACTAACGTGGACAGCATTCACATCACAGCCTCCAGATCTAAAGTTGGCCAAACTAGAGCCTTGAAAGAAATGAAGGGATAGTTCAGTTTTTTATACTCGGGTTCAGTATCACACTTCCTAAGGCTCTTGTCAAAGAGTTGAAAACCATTTCGGCACTATGGCAACGGTTGGTAGCAATGCTAGTGGAAACTAATGGGTTCAGCTGACCCCATTCACTATGGGTGCTGACCGTTTCGTCCTCATCTCTCGTAACGTTAGAGGCCATCTTCTATAACTTCTCTGACTCATATTCTGATAGCAGGTGTCTATAATCAAAGATCAGGGTAGGTCCTTACCGCAGGCTGGATTTACTGAGGGACTGTTTGGCAAATACTGTTCAGAGAATCATGACTGGTCTCATTCTCTTCCAAAGATCATACTTTACACAAAGAGACACCACTCCCATCGGTAAAGACTACTCACAAGCCACATCTGCGGGTCATCATCAGTTATGCAAAGTCTCTGCTTAATATATCTTCCAGGAATGTGGCTCAGCCTCTGTTTCTGACTGACCAAGCCACATTGTTTATTATGGGAACTTAAACAAAGCAGTTTAACAAAACACCTTCAGCAATCATCCTTAAGTTTGTGCACAAGGATAGCTTTAATTGAGATAAATGGATGGATCCTCTGTTATTTGCAGTGCGAAAGGTACCCCAGGCTGGAGGACCTAAAAGAAAACTGGGAGGACAGTCCAAGCACCAGTAGGCACCAGTAGGCACCAGTATGATTAATGTTCAATACACCCTGGACCAGTGAGCAAAACTCCATTCAGTGGCCCAGGCTGTCCAGGAGGATTTGCTGAGGAATGTCAACACTGCCTGAATACCAGAGGAACTCAGATGAGACAGTTTTCACGGGGAGAAAAAGTACCTGTACCAGTTACTCACCAACGACCCGCATGGTGTGAGGGATGTTAATTATGAGGTGGCCTGATCTGACAGGGTGATGCACCACAGATAAACCTCCTCAGAGCTTGGAGCGAGGTGGCCCCTGTTCCACTGGGTACCTCCTACCTGTGTGACTCCTACCTGTGTGACTCCTACCTGGGTGACTCCTACCTCGATGACTCCTACCTCGATGACTCATATCTGGTTGACTCCCAGGTTAGCGGTGCTTACTCAGCCTTTTCAATTACCCATACACAAGTGAAAAGTGGTTCAGGCACAACAATGTTAGAGGTAACTGAAGTACCGTGAGGGCGTCCCAGAGTGACTGGTGTAGCCCCATCAAGCCTGTGCTCAACCCAGATCTCTTTGGTTCTGTGTGGACTTCCGCAAAATGAACCTGCTGTCCAAACTCGATGCCACCTCGATCACCTCTCGCTTTTATTCCACGCTGGATTTGAGTGGCGGCCACTGGCAGATTCCAATGTCACCAGAGTCCAGAGAAAACTGTGTGTGTGTGTGTGTGTGTGTGTGTGAGAGAGAGAGAGAGAGAGAGAGAGAGAGAGAGAGAGAGAGTGTGTGTGTGTGTGTGTGTGTGTGTGTGTGTGCGTGTGTGTCTCACCAAAGGACTTGGTTCTGGACATTCCTCTAGGTAGAGGCATGGTGCTCTTCTCTAAGGCTGGAGGGGGAGCTAGACCCTGACGCTCAAACAAAGACTACACACACACACACACACACACACACACACACACACACACACACACACACACACACACACACACACACACACACACACACACACACACCAAACTTTAAACCAAAATCAATGAAATGCCTTACTAATCCAGAACTGGCCTGATTGTTTTGTTAGAACTGGTTTAAATTTACTCTCCAGGTTGTGACTCCATCATAACCAGTTAACTCAGTACTAGTACTAACATTCATCATAGTGAGCTGGTGGATTAAGGCCTTTAGTAAATACTTCTCTTACATTAATCTCAGCCTGTGTGATTCGGCGACTGGTTGGTCTCTGTTTGACCGTTGCTGCTCTAAAGTCGGCTTCTGATGGGCGGGGCCTCAGAACAACTTCCTGTGGACTTCCTGCCAGCATCTCATCCAGTTTCTCTGGAGGGAAGAAAGAAATAAAGAATGAATAAAATAATGGAAGAATCTTTGGAAGTAAACTGAAATGCAATGTTTGTTTGTCTGCTAATAGCTAGCTGCATAAACATTAGCAACATTTAACCAGTGCTAATGCTAAATGACCACTTTGTTGTACTGTTGTCCAGTCAGCAGCTCAAATATATGACTGTCTGATGGCAACCTTCAATAACCTTCAAACCAGATTCCTTCAGCCTGAAGGAGCAGGATGAGGACTATCAGCAGAAAACCTAAATATGCACCTAACTACACCTACAGATTACAACTCCAACAACCCAGTTACAACTCCAACAACCCAGTTACAACTCCAGTAACCCTGTTACAACTCCAACAACCCTGTTATAACTCCAATAACCCTGTTAAAATCCCAACAACCCAGTTAAAACTCCAACAACCCAGTTAAAATCCCAACAACCCTGTTACAACCCCAACAACCCAGTTATAACTCCAGTAACGCTGTTACAACCCCAACAACCCTGTTACAACCCCAACAACCCAGTTACAACTCCAACAACCCTGTTACAACTCCAACAACCCAGTTAAAACTCCAACAACCCTGTTACAACCCCAACAACCCAGTTACAACTCCAACAACCCTGTTACAACCCCAACAACCCTGTTACAACTCCAACAACCCTGTTACAACCCCAACAACCCAGTTACAACCCCAACAACCCAGTTATAACTCCAGTAACCCTGTTACGACTCCAACAACCCTGTTATAACTCCAATAACCCTGTTAAAATCCCAACAACCCTGTTACAACCCCAACAACCCAGTTACAACTCCAACAACCCTGTTACAACCCCAACAACCCAGTTACAACTCCAACAACCCTGTTACAACCCCAACAACCCAGTTACAACTCCAACAACCCAGTTACAACTCCAACAACCCTGTTACAACTCCAACAACCCTGTTACAACTCCAACAACCCTGTTACAACTCCAACAACCCTGTTACAACCCCAACAACCCAGTTACAACTCCAACAACCCTGTTACAACTCCAACAACCCAGTTACAACTCCAACAACCCTGTTACAACTCCAACAACCCTGTTACAACTCCAACAACCCAGTTACAACTCCAACAACCCTGTTACAACTCCAACAACCCTGTTACAACTCCAACAACCCTGTTACAACCCCAACAACCCTGTTACAACCCCAACAACCCTGTTACAACCCCAACAACCCAGTTACAACTCCAACAACCCTGTTACAACTCCAACAACCCAGTTACAACTCCAACAACCCTGTTACAACCCCAACAACCCAGTTACAACTCCAACAACCCAGTTACAACCCAACAACCCTGTTAACTGACCAACAACCCTGTTACAACTCCAACAACCCTGGTTACAACACCCAACAGACCAGTTTACAACTCCAACAGATCCTGTTACACCCCAACAACCCGTACTACTCCAACAACCCTGTTCACAACCCAACAACCCTGTTACTTACTCCAACAACCCAGTTTTCAACCCCCAACTTTCCTTTACATACCCCAACAACCCTTTGACAACCCACATCCGCTTGTTACAACTCCACAACCCAGTTACAACTCCAACAACCCTGTTACAATAACCCCAAAGTCCTGTTACAAACCCAACAACTCCAGTTACAATTGCCAACAACCCATTTACAACTCCAACAACCTGTTGACACTCCAACAACCCAGGAACAAACAACCCCCAACAACTCACAGCTTACAAACAACCCCAACAACCCTGTTACAACTCCAACAACCCTGGTTACAAACTCAACAACCCTATCTACTAACCCCAACAAAAACCTAATTACAACGTCAACAATACCCCCGGGGGGAGGGGGGGGGGTGGGGGGGGGGGGGGGGGGGGTGGGGGGGGGGGGGGGGGGGGGTTTGGGGTGGGGGGGGTTGGGGGGGTGGGGGGGGTAGGGGGGTGTTTGGGGGAGGGGGGAGGTGGGGGGGGGGGGTGGGGGGGGGGGGGGGTGTGGGGGGGGGGGGGGGGGGGGGAGGGAGGGGGGGGGGGGGGGGGGGGGGGGGGGGGGGGGGGGGGGGGGGGGGGGGGGGGGGGGGGGGGGGGGGGGGTGGGGGGGGGGGGGTGGGGTGGTGGGGGGGGGGGGGGGGGGGGGGGAGGGGTGGGGGGGGGGGGTGGGGGGGGGGAGGGAGGGGGGGGGGGGGGGGGGGGGGGGGGGGGGGGGGCGGGGGAGGGGGGGGGGGGTGGGGGGGGGGGGGGGGGGGGGGGGGGGGGGGGGGGGGGGGGGGGGGGGGAGGGGGTGTGGAGGTGGGGGGGGGTGTGGGGGGGGGTGGGGGGGGGGGGGGGGGGGGGGGGGGGGGGGGGGGGGGGGTGGGGGTGGGGGTTATTAAAATTCTTAACAGTTAAAATAAATATAACATTGATCTTCAAAAAACATAAAGGTTAACATCGAAATAATACAGTGTTATTAGAAATATTCAAATGGATTAGAATAATTAAATGTTATCTAAAATTATAAACTGTTATTAGAATTATTAATGTTTTATAACAGAATAATAAATGTTTAATTATAACATTACATTAAAGGGTAATAAACAAACATCAAATGGTCTTACTCCTTAAACACAGTTAAATCTCCTTACATCACAGGAATATCCAAACATCCCATGTTTACAAAAGCCTTCTTCAATGTTAACTTATAATAATCCAGGTGTATAATCAAAATAAACCCATTACTAATCCATAAACCCGTACCTTGTTCAACCCAACAACCCAGTTACATAGACTCCAACAACCCTGTTACTAACCCCCACAACCATTACTACTCTAACCACACATTACAAACCCCAACATCCCGGGTTACAACTCCAACAGTCCCAGTGACAACACCCAACAACCCAGTACAACCCCAGACTAGACCCTGTACAACTCCAACAGACCCTGTACACTTCCAACAACCCAGTTACTACACCCCAAACAACCCATGATTTACAACCCCACAACCTGTTGACAACCCCAACAACCCTTTTAGCAACTCCAACGAACCCTGTTACTATCTCCAACAACCCTTTACTACCCCAAACATTCCTGGTACAACCCCAACAACCCATTTTCAATACCAACAACCCAGTTACAAACTCCAAGCAACCCTGTTACAACTCCAACAACCCATTTACAACCCCTAACAACCCAGATACACACCCCAACAACCCTATACAACTCCAACAACCCATGTTACAAACTCGCAACAACCCAGTTACAACCCAAACACCCAGTTACAACTCACAACAAACCCTGTTACAACCCAACAACGCCATTTAACCAACTCCAACAACCCATGTTTACAACCCCAACTAACCCTGTTACAACTCCAACAACCCTGTTACAACTCCAACAACCCTGTTACAACCCCAACAACCCAGTTACAACTCCAACAACCCTGTTACAACCCCAACAACCCAGTTACAACTCCAACAACCCTGTTACAACCCCAACAACCCAGTTACAACTCCAACAACCCAGTTAAAACTCCAACAACCCAGTTAAAATCCCAACAACCCAGTTACAACTCCAACAACCCTGTTACAACTCCAACAACCCTGTTACAACCCCAACAACCCAGTTACAACTCCAACAACCCTGTTACAACCCCAACAACCCAGTTACAACTCCAACAACCCAGTTACAACCCCAACAACCCTGTTACAACTCCAACAACCCTGTTACAACTCCAACAACCCTGTTACAACTCCAACAACCCAGTTACAACCCCAACATTCCTGTTACAACCCCAACAACCCTGTTACAACCCCAACAACCCAGTTACAACTCCAACAACCCAGTTACAACTCCAACAACCCTGTTACAACCCCAACAACCCTGTTACAACTCCAACAACCCAGTTACAACTCCAACAACCCAGTTACAACCCCAACATTCCTGTTACAACCCCAACAACCCTGTTACAACCCCAACAACCCTGTTACAACCCCAACAACCCTGTTACAACCCCAACAACCCTGTTACAACCCCAACAACCCTGTTACAACCCCAACAACCCTGTTACAACCCCAACAACCCAGTTACAACCCCAACATTCCTGTTACAACCCCAACAACCCTGTTACAACCCCAACAACCCAGTTACAACTCCAACAACCCTGTTACAACTCCAACAACCCTGTTACAACTCCAACAACCCTGTTACAACCCCAACAACCCAGTTACAACTCCAACAACCCTGTTACAACCCCAACATTCCTGTTACAACCCCAACAACCCTGTTACAACCCCAACAACCCAGTTACAACTCCAACAACCCTGTTACAACTCCAACAACCCAGTTACAACTCCAACAACCCTGTTACAACTCCAACAACCCTGTTACAACCCCAACAACCCTGTTACAACTCCAACAACCCTGTTACAACTCCAACAACCCAGTTACAACTCCAACAACCCTGTTACAACCCCAACAACCCAGTTACAACTCCAACAACCCAGTTACAACCCCAACAACCCTGTTACAACTCCAACAACCCTGTTACAACTCCAACAACCCTGTTACAACCCCAACAACCCTGTTACAACTCCAACATTCCTGTTACAACCCCAACAACCCAGTTACAACTCCAACAACCCTGTTACAACTCCAACAACCCAGTTACAACTCCAACAACCCAGTTACAACCCCAACAACCCTGTTACAACTCCAACAACCCTGTTACAACTCCAACAACCCTGTTACAACCCCAACAACCCTGTTACAACTCCAACATTCCTGTTACAACCCCAACAACCCTGTTACAACTCCAACAACCCTGTTACAACTCCAACAACCCTGTTACAACTCCAACAACCCTGTTACAACTCCAACAACCCTGTTACAACTCCAACAACCCTGTTACAACTCCAACAACCCTGTTACAACCCCAACAACCCTGTTACAACTCCAACATTCCTGTTACAACCCCAACAACCCTGTTACAACCCCAACATTCCTGTTACAACCCCAACAACCCTGTTACAACTCCAACAACCCTGTTACAACTCCAACAACCCTGTTACAACTCCAACAACCCTGTTACAACTCCAACAACCCTGTTACAACTCCAACAACCCTGTTACAACTCCAACAACCCTGTTACAACCCCAACAACCCTGTTACAACTCCAACATTCCTGTTACAACCCCAACAACCCTGTTACAACCCCAACATTCCTGTTACAACCCCAACAATCCTGTTACAACCCCAACAACCCTGTTACAACTCCAACAACCCTGTTACAACTCCAACAACCCTGTTACAACCCCAACATTCCTGTTACAACCCCAACAACCCAGTTACAATTCCAACAACCCTGTTACAACCCCAACAACCCTGTTACAACTCCAACATTCCTGTTACAACCCCAACAACCCAGTTACAACTCCAACAACCCTGTTACAACTCCAACAACCCAGTTACAACTCCAACAACCCTGTTACAACTCCAACAACCCAGTTACAACTCCAACAACCCTGTTACAACTCCAACAACCCAGTTACAACCCCAACAACCAAGTTACAACTCCAACAACCCAGTTACAACCCCAACAACCCTGTTACAACTCCAACAACCCTGTTACAACTCCAACAACCCTGTTACAACCCCAACAACCCTGTTACAACTCCAACATTCCTGTTACAACCCCAACAACCCTGTTACAACTCCAACAACCCTGTTACAACTCCAACAACCCTGTTACAACTCCAACAACCCAGTTACAACCCCAACATTCCTGTTACAACCCCAACAACCCTGTTACAACCCCAACAACCCTGTTACAACCCCAACAACCCTGTTACAACCCCAACAACCCAGTTACAATTCCAACAACCCAGTTACAACTCCAACAACCCTGTTAAAATCCCAACATTCCTGTTACAGTTCAACATCACAACAGTTCAACATCACAACAGTTCAACATCACAACAGTTCAACATCACTACAACCGTTCAACATCATTACAACACAACAACAAATAGCAATAGAACTACAAAAGAAAAGTCACAACACCAACAATGATCACAACAATAAGCACAACAACAACAACCACCATCAGGACCATGTGACTCACCATAGCGTCTCCTCCTGGCTGAGGATGCAGACAGACCACAAGTTACCAGCACACTCTTTAGTCCAGGAACAATTTGTCTTGTGTGTGTGTGTGTGTGTGTGTGTGTGTGTGTGTGTGTGTGTGTGTGTGTGTGTGTGTCATAGAGAGGGTGAGTTTGTTTTACCTATCTCCTCCAGGTCAGCCGTCATGGATTTGGAGCGAAGTGTTAACGATGTACTGGGAGCTCGTTTTGGAGGGGGTGGAGCTACAAAACAAGAACCAATCAGATTACAGTGTATAGGCATAAAATGTGCAAAAACTTAAAATAATTTTAAGTTTAACCATTTCTTATAGTTTTAATCGTGGTTGTGTGGCAGACGGGAGGGGGTTGAATGAGCCCGAGGCTGGTTCATCTGACCGGCCGCCAGGTGAGACTAGTTGAAAAACGTCAGCCTGGGATTGATGTAACAACGTGTGTGTCTTTTTCCAGAGTGGCCTGAGTTGATTTATGATTTATGACTTCTGGTCTTCGGGACAGAGACGGGAAGATACGGTTTTGCTGTAAAATCATCAATCATCTCAAAATCATAGCCGTTAAGCTTCATACCCTTAACTCCGTTGAGGGTATGATCGCAACCGATTAACAGCGTTTAAAGGAGTTTGCAGGTCTGTAAATAAAAGTAATTGATTTAAAGTTCAATGGAGCGTCCCACTTCAATTTCCCTGCTCTACATTTTCCTGTTGCACGCTACACACTTGGGCTCTTCCAGGTCTCGAGTGAACGTCCGTCTCAACATCGTAACGCCAGTCAAGCAAGCTAGGATCGAGGATTACTGACTCTGCCCTCTGGTGTTTAAAGTATGTAAATGAAAACAAAGAGTAGTCTGAATTTTGGTGGCGTAGTACAGTAACTCAAAGGTCAAAGGTCAGACTCAGCTTTAACTAGAGGGGATTTCAAACCAGATAAGATGGAAAGTTAGTGGACCTGGTCGTCCCATTTCAGGGGGCAACAATATTTGTGTAAATTCAGATTTTCATCAATACATTTATGTAGAATGTGTAGAATGAAGCTCTGTTAAACAGGTGTGACAGGGAGGCAGACAGGTAGACAGACAGCTGTACCTTTCTTCCTGAGCAGGTTGGAGTCGGTTTTTCTGGAAACAGAGACAACCTTCATCAGCAGTCGACTTCCTCCCTGTCGGATCAGAGCTACGACCTGTCTATGACCAACCTTCACCACATCACTACCATTCACCTAGACAGACAGACAGGCAGTCAGATCAACAGGCAGACAGGCATGTCATGAATGGTATCATCTATTATAGTTCGTCCACATGTAGTAATTCTAGTATTAGTATTGTTACCTCTATGAGGAAGTCTCCAGTCCTTAGCCCCGCCCTCCAGGCCACGCCCCCCTGGTCAACTGATTCCAGGTACTGCAGGGCAGGGAAGGCTGGGGTGGGGGCAAACTCCTCGATGGGCGTCTCAGCTTGAAATGGAGAGAGATACAGTGAGACAGAGAGAGAGACCGATAGAGAGACAGCGAGAGAAAGAGAGAGAGGGAGAGAGACAGACAGAAAGAGACATAGACAGATAGACAGAGAGACAGAGAGAGAGAGAGAGAGAGAGACAGACAGAACCAGCAAGAGAGAGACAGCGAGAGACAGAGACAGGGGATGGGGCTGAACATGAGGCACCCGGAGAGTGGGCCGCATCCCTCCATCCCTCCCTCCATGCATCCCTCCATCCCTCCCTCCCTCCATGCATCCCTCCATCCCTCCCTCCATGCATCCCTCCATCCCTCCCTCCATGCATCCCTCCATCCCTCCCTCCCTCCATGCATCCCTCCATCCCTCCCTCCATGCATCCCTCCATCCCTCCCTCCTAACCTACCTTTAGCTCCTCTTAGGACGAAGCCGAATCCCTCACTCTCTCTCTTCTGCAGGACGGCTGTCTTCTCCTCAATCACATAGTCACTACCACACACACATACACACAAAACATTTTCAACTGCTCTACAGTTACTACATAGTTACTACATAGTTACTACATAGTTACTTATACATAGTTACTTATACATAGTATAATGTATATGTAATTTAACTGTGTTTAACTAACCATATATAGCTTAATCAACTGTAATTAGTGGGGCAGTGTGTTACCTGTAGGAGGTACACTAGTACTACTACCAACTACACTAGTACTATTACCAACTACACCAGTACTATTACCATCTACACCAGTACTGTTACTAACTACACTAATACATTACTAATACACTAGTACTGTTACTAACTACACTAATACATTACTAATACACTAGTACTACTACCAACTACACTAGTACTGTTACTAACTACACTAGTACTATTACCAACTAGCACTGTTACTAACTACACTAATACTATTACCAACTACACTAGTACTATTACCATCTACACCAGTACTGTTACTAACTACACTAATACATTACTAATACACTAGTACTACTACCAACTACACTAGTACTGTTACTAACTACACTAGGACTATTACCAACCACTAATACTATTACTAACTACACTAGTACTGTTACTAACTACACTAGTACTATTACCAACTACACTAGTACTGTTACTAACTGCACTAATACATTACTAACTACACTAGTACTATTACCAACCACTAATACTATTACTAACTACACTAATACTATTACCAACTACACTAGTATTTTTACCAACTACACTAGTACTGTTACCAACTACACTAGTACTGTTACTAACTACACTAATACCTGTAGGAGGTTTAGTAGCAGTGTGTTACCTGTACAAGGTGTAGTCTGTTACATGTAGGAGGTGTAGTAGCGGTGTGTTACCTGTAGGATGTGTAGTGTGTTACCTATAGGAGGTGTAGTAGTGATATGTTACCTGTAGGAGGTGTAGTAGCGGTGTAGTAGCAGTGTGTTACCTGTAGGATGTGTAGTGTGTTACTTGTAGGGTGTGTATTAGTGGGGTGTTACCTGTAGGATGTGTAGTGTGTTACCTGTAGGATGTGTAGTGTGTTACCTGTAGGAGGTGTAGTGTGTTACCTGTAGGAGGTGTAGTAGCGGCATGTTACCTGTAGGAGGTGTAGTTGTCATAGGAACCCACAGTATAATGTCTGAACAGTCTCTTAGTCCGGTCTTCCCTCGTCTCTGAAACAAATATGTGTACAAGTGTATGTACAGTACATATGTATATATAATATTTGTTGTTATATATACAGTACCAGTCAAAGGTTTGGACACACCAAGACATTTTGATTTAAAGGCTTATGCTTTCTTGCTTGAAATGTCTTTCTTAGACAAATATAAATAGTGAAGCTGATGCCTATGTATGAATTTCTTTTCAAAACGAAAAAATTTAATTAATTTTTTTTTTTTTAATGCACCCCAACACGTAGTTTTCGTTTAGAACTTGAAATTTGAAATTTAGAGGTGGAGAATGTTGAACCACAACTACTTTGAAGAATCTAAAATAGAAGATAGTTTTGATTTGTTTAAAAAAAATGTTGGTGCATAATTCCTTTTGTGTTATTTTTAGTTGTGATAGTTTAGTTTGATAGTCTGATGACTTTACTACTAAAATGTGAAAAATAGTAAGAATAAAGAAAAACACTTAAGTAAGTGTGTCCAAACCTTTGACTGGTACTATATATATATGACTTATATATTTAATATTTACCAAGGTTACATATAGATATGAGTTTATATAGTTTATATATGGAACATTTACCCAGTCTTGGGTCATACTGTCTCATCTGGACTTCTTCAATACAGTCGGCAGGAAACCAACCAGTTCTTCCTTTAACACTTCCTTCCCAGAATCCTCCCTCACCTATCGACAGAACTATAGATATGCAACACATAGTTAGTTAGTACAAAATCCTCCTGTCTGTCTGTCTGTCTGTCTGTCTGATCAGTCTGTGTGTCTGACCTTTGACCCTCTCTCCTCGGTGTAACTGGATCTCTCCGGGCCCCTGGGGAACATGTGATCGGGTGGCGATGAAGGTGCGGCCCGGCACAGCACTGTATAGCCTTCTCTTCCTCACCTGGGGGGTGGGGGGAGGAGATGAGGGGGGGCTTGTCTCCACATGACCTCCCCCACCAGGGCTGCAGACAGACAGATTAGACAGACAGACGGGTTAGAGAGCATTGTTGTAGTGGGCCTCATTACCCAGCGAATGGGCCCCTGAGTAAGGGTCACTGTTACCAACCACACTAGTACTATTACCAACCACACTAGTACTATTACCAACTACACTAGTACTGTGACCAACTACACTAGTACTATTACAAACTACACTAGTACTATTACCAACCACACTAGTACTATTACCAACTACAATAGTACTATGACCAACTACACTCTTACTGTGACCAACTACACTAGTACTATTACCAACGACACTAGTACTATTACCAACTACACCCTTACTGTGACCAACTACACGAGTAATATTACCAACTACACCCTTACTGTGACCAACTACACGAGTAATATTACCAACTACACTAGTACTATTACCAACCACACTAGTACTATTACCAACCACACTAGTACTGTGACCAACTACACTAGTACTATTACCAACTACACTAGTACTATTACCAACTACACTAGTACTATTACCAACCACACTAGTACTGTGACCAACTACACTAGTACTATTACCAACAACACTAGTACTATTACCAACTACACTCTTACTGTGACCAACTACACTAGTACTATTACCAACCACACTAGTACTATTACCAACTACACTCTTACTGTGACCAACTACACGAGTACTATTACCAACCACACTAGTACTATTACCAACTACACTCTTACTGTGACCAACTACACTAGTACTATTACCAACTACACAGTACTATTACCAACTAGTCTTACTGTGACCAACTACACTAGTACTATTACCAACCACACTAGTACTATTACCAACTACACTAGTACTATTACCGACTCCACTCTTACTGTGACCAACTACACTAGTACTATTACCAACCACACTAGTACTATTACCAACTACACTAGTACTATTACCAACTACACTCTTACTGTGACCAACTACACTAGTACTATTACCAACCACACTAGTACTATTACCAACTACACTAGTACTATTACCAACTACACTAGTACTATTACCAACTACACTCTTACTGTGACCAACTACACTAGTACTATTACCAACCACACTAGTACTATTACCAACTACACTTTTACTGTGACCAACTACACGAGTACTATTACAAACTACACTAGTACTATTACCAACCACACTAGTACTATTACCAACTACACTAGTACTATGACCAACTACACTCTTACTGTGACCAACTACACTAGTACTATTACCAACGACACTAGTACTATTACCAACTACACCCTTACTGTGACCAACTACACGAGTAATATTACCAACTACACCCTTACTGTGACCAACTACACAAGTAATATTACCAACTACACTAGTACTATTACCAACCACACTAGTACTGTGACCAACTACACGAATAATATTACCAACTACACTAGTACTATTACCAACTACACCCTTACTGTGACCAACTACACGAATAATATTACCAACTACACTAGTACTGTGACCAACCACACTAGTACTATTACCAACCACACTAGTACTGTGACCAACTACACTAGTACTATTACCAACTACACTAGTACTATTACCAACTACACTCTTATTGTGACCAACTACACTAGTACTATTACCAACCACACTAGTACTATTACCAACTACACTCTTACTGTGACCAACTACACTAGTACTATTACCAACCACACTAGTACTATTACCAACTACACTAGTACTATTACCAACTACACTCTTACTGTGACCAACTACACTAGTACTATTACCAACCACACTAGTACTATTACCAACTACACTCTTACTGTGACCAACTACACGAGTACTATTACCAACCACACTAGTACTATTACCAACTACACTCTTACTGTGACCAACTACACTAGTACTATTACCAACTACACAGTACTATTACCAACTACAGTCTTACTGTGACCAACTACACTAGTACTATTACCAACCACACTAGTACTATTACCAACTACAGTCTTACTGTGACCAACTACACTAGTACTATTACCGACCACACTAGTACTATTACCAACTACACTAGTACTATTACCAACTACACTATTACACTAGTACTATTACCAACTACACAGTACTATTACCAACTACACTCTTACTGTGACCAACTACACTAGTACTATTACCAACTACACAGTACTATTACCAACTACAGTCTTACTGTGACCAACTACACTAGTACTATTACCAACTACACTAGTACTATTACCAACCACACGAGTACTATTACCAACCACACTAGTACTATTACCAACTACAGTCTTACTGTGACCAACTACACTAGTACTATTACCAACCACACTAGTACTATTACCAACTACACTAGTACTATTACCAACTACACTATTACACTAGTACTATTACTAATTACTATTACTGTACCTCAGCCGCCGTGTGTGTCGTCGTAGCGAGTGTGTGTGTGTGTCATGGTGTGTGTCCAGGCTGTGGAGGGAGGGGCCAGGAGATGAGGCGGGGCTTTCCAGAGCGTTGTCACTGGCTGAGCGAATCAGAGAACGGGGAGATGACAGGCCACTCCCACCGGGTGTTCTGACTCCGCCCACTCTGCGACGCTTGGTGTAAGATGGGCTTTCTCTGAACGGAACTATGCACACACATACAGACACACACCCACACACAAAGGTAAATGCAAGCACAAATTTACACACATGACACACATACACACACATGCACACAACACACACACATATGACACAGATAATCAGGCAGTCACTAGAAGAGACTCACCAACATCAGAGGTTTTATGAATCTTGATGATTTCTGCAAGATCAAAGTTCCCAGCAATGATCGCCACCTACACACACACACACACACACACACACACACACACACACACACACACACACACACACACACACACACACACACACACAGAATATAGACAGTCCATTAGAGTGTACAGGGATGTCAGGCATCATAGGAGCTGTGATGTAGAAGTACTTGTACGTTGTATTCTGGTTTGATTTATCTGCTGAATCTCATCAACATCCAGACATGTATTACATTTATTACATCAACAGCTTGACTCTTTCTTCAAATATAACAGTGAGGTCCACTAACAAGAACTTGTTTGTTTCATCATTTATCAAAAACTAATAAAACATTTTGTCAAATGATATTTCTCAAACAAGATTACATAATTTTTTTAAGTATATATTTTTTGGCCTTTTATGCCTTTATTGAGAGAGAGAGACAGGAAGGTATGGGGGAGAGGAAGACATGCAGCAAATGACCGCGGGCTGGATTCGGTTGGCTGCGGGAAGGACTGAGCCTTATGGTACGCGCTCTACACGGTGAGCCACCGGTGCACCTCAAGATTACATAATTTTTCAGTAGTATAATTATTAAATATAAATTATTGTTGGTATTTACTGAAATCTCTCAATATTTGGCATGTCCACCGCCTCAGTCACAGCTTGCAGTGATACAGTCTGGCATCGAGTTTGAGGATTTACAGAATTTGAGAATCCACATTGTTCCAAGTCTCTTTTAGATCCCAGAGACACTTGTGATGTTACAGTACGTGTCTCCTCTTCCCTTTTCAAACATGCCCAAAGAGGTTCGCTGGGGTCGAGGTCGAGTGACTGTGGAGGGAAAACTCTTCCTTCGGGTTCAAACAGGGCTGGCATCCTCTGGGACGGCATGCCTCTCAGAAAGCGACTTCTCTTTGGTCACTGTGTCGTTGATCCTGTAAGTCACCAACTCAACATCCCCTCACCACAATACTTCCACCACCATCAACCTCTCATGCGGCCGTCTCTCTGTAAACTTCAAACTTTGATTCATCTGTTAGCAAGACTTTCTTCCAGTCTTCAACAGTGAAATGTTGGTACCATTTGGTCCACGCTAAATGTTTAGACCTGTTTTTGAAGTGGTTTGGAAACTGCTGCTCTCCCATTAAGGCCACAGTTTGCCAATCTTCTATAACACATAGTTATAGAAGAGTTCCATATTAATTTAGTCAATATCTGGTATTAGTTGTTAAACAACCGAAACAATTCACGCTGTATTAGGAGCATCCATGTGTTAATATTTGAATGAAAGATATAGTGTGACGGCAATTTAAGAAAACTTCACCAAATGGTGTGAACAAGATATTCAGATCTTTCTCCAAGATCCAGAAGGTTTAGATTTGTATCAGCTCTAAATAAAGCCAGACTCCTTCCCTTCTCCACGTTCACACTTAGAACACCACCAGTATTTCTCTTTGTTTTGAGATGAGATACTGGGGTTTACACCGTGTGAGAAAGAGTAGTTTTGTTTGTTCTCTCAGTTTTATCTGTACAAATAAATCAGCTGTCGACTCAATATTCAGATAGCACTGATGAATTCGCAAAAATGGCTCCAAATATCTCAAATCTCATGCACCCCTCGATCTTCTAGCTGCTCATCCAGGTCAGGGTCACCAAAGCTTCTCCAGCTCCTCCACCCAGGCATGCTGGGAGATGTGATGCCTGGGATGTTACGCTCCTCACCCGGAGGAGAAACCTCTCTTCATTGATTGTTGTAGTTGTTTACCTGAAAGGCAGTCTGGTTGTTGTAGTTCTTGATGTCTTTGTTGGCTCCTCTGAACAGCAGGACTCTGGCACAACTGTCCTGAAAAAACAACAGAAACTATAACGCAAATATGAATATAACATATTAATATTACTACTATATATTATTATATAATATTATATAATATGAATACATCAGACTGTGGAGAAATATTCACCAACATCCCTTTGTTCCAGCTCCACAGCTTTTCTGACACAGTAAATATGAATATCATCTAAATATATACATACAAATAGAAATATACCAATTATATACCAATATAACTATAACAGTTCAACAGGGCTGAAAACAAGAAATCATGAAATTAAACAGAGCGTGTGTGTGTGTGTGTGTGTGTGTGTGTTACCTGGTTGTAGAGAGCACAGAGGTGCAGTGCTGTGTTTCCTGATGCATTCTGTGAACTCATGTCGGCTCCATAGAACAGCAGGTGTTCCAAGTGCTGCACGTTACCATGGCGACAGGCCTGAACACACACACAATTGAAATTATCATTATTATTTGTAGTATATAGGGTCATATACTGTATATACAACAAGTATTAATAATAACTAGAAATTACATTTCCTGAAGACAATGTGAAGTGGACTACTAATGTGTTGCCAAGAAGTTGCTATGTGTTTGCTGGGGTGTACTAGATGGCTGCTGGGGTGTTACTATGTGGTTGCAAGGGTGTGCTAAATTGTTGCTAGGTGGTTGCTATGGTGTTGCTAGGTGGTTGCTATGGTGTACAAGGTGGTTGCTACACTTTGCTATGTGGTTGCTAGGGTGTGACGAGGTGGTTGAAGGGTGTACTGGGTGGTTGCTAGGGTATAACTAGGTAGTTGCTAGGTTGTACAAGGTGGTTGCAAGGGTGTTGCTGGGTGGTTGCTACGGTGTTAATACTTGGCTGCTAGTGGATTACTAGTACTACTACTAGTTGTACTAATAGTTGTGATAGTAATAGAGGAATAAATAGCTGTAGTAGTAGTAGTACTAACAGTAGAAATAGCAGAATGGCGTTGATAGCTTAAACAGTTCAAGCTCACTAAACAGTAGTGTGCTAATAATAATACTAAGCTACCACTAATAATAATAATAAAGAAATAGTGTATTATATTTATTGTATTAGTTGTATGTGTGTGTGTGTGTGTGTGTGTGTGTGTGTGTGTTACCTGGTGGATTTCTTGCCATCCGTTCTCATCAGTCATCCCTGTAACCATGACAAGAGGTAAGTTCTTTCAACAACAATGATGGCAACAGTCAGTCAGTGAACCAGTCAGTAAACCAGTCAGTAAACCAGTCAGTAATACTGTCAGTAAACCAGTTAGTAATCTAGTCAGTCAGGAAACCAGTCAGTAAACCAGTCAGTAAACCAGTCAGAAAACCAGTCAGTAAACTGGTCAGTAAACCAGTCAGTAAACCGGTCAGTAAACAGGTCAGTCGCTCAGTCAGTCGCTCAGTCAGTCAGTCTTTAACCCTGCTGACATTTAACCCTGATGACATTCAACCCAGTTGAACTTTAATCCTTTAACCCTGCTGACCTTCAACCTGTAACCCTACGTACCTAAGGTGGCGTGGTCCTGCAGTAACAGCTCACAGCAGTAGGGGGCGCCACCCACCATGGCCGAGTGGTAGAGAGGAGTCAGACCTCTGCTGTCCTTGTAGTCAGGAGACGCTCCGAGGTCCAGCAGGGTCTGTGTTATGTTACATTACATTAGATTACAATACGTAAATCTATCTCATGTCAGTCAATCGGTGTGTGTATGAATCTGTAGCGCTATGTATAAATGTCTGTCTCTATATGTAAATGCTACAGTAGTAGTACTGTAGCATTTAGTAGTATTACAGTAGTATTTAGTAATATTATAGTATAGTATTATAGTAATCTTACTGTCAGGGAAGAGGCATTCCTACTCAGTACGGCTCGGTGAAGGGCGGTTATTCCATCTCTCGTCCTGAAGTCCAGATGAGCTCCTCCACTACGAAGAACTTTAATCAGATCACAGCTTTCCTCCAGCTGGACCGCCAGGGTCAGAGGACACTCTGAGAGACAGACAGGCAGAGAGGCAGACAGCATGAACAGCATCCAATTGTCCAGCGCAAAAAAAGAGGCATGAATGGACTCAGAGGTCACTGATCTTGAAACAGACTTTTATTGTGAAATAGACCATAGCCATTTTATGGTCTGATTGGATCAAACTCCTTCCTATGCCTTTGATTGCTGATTAGATTTTATTACAATGTTTGCTGTAATGTGGAGAGGAGACACAAGCACCTGTGTATCTGTCAGTCAAGTACATGTACAGGCCCTGTTATGTATGCAGTGTATTTACATGTATGAGTGAAGCATCCAGGGTGTTCTGTATATTTTATTTCCTGTTTCTGTCTCTCACCCCCACTGTCAGAGTCATGGAAATTTGGGTCCAGGCCTTTCTCCAGCCACCTGGAAACCTTCTCAACGTTCTTCTGATGGACATGCTCCATAAACCTCTTCAGGTTGGCCTGAAAATCAAAATCTTATTATTAGGACATGTTTGGAGTCATTTTCATCCAGCAGCTTAATGAACATTAACAAGCCACACTGATTGGTTGATCTGTTTAATATGATGCCAGGTGGTCACACCCTCTGGTAGAATATAATAATGATAATGATAATATGTTTTATATGTATAGCTCTCTTCAAAACCAAATGTTAGAAAGTGCTTCACAGCATAAGAAAGATAAAAAGTCATCAAGTGCAAAGAACAAGAACATATACAAAGCACATAGTATGAGACAATAAAACAGAATAAAAGACAAAATCATAAAAGAAACAGTAACATGAAAGAAGCAATTAAAAGATATCTAAAACAGTAAAAGAAAGGAATAAGAAAACTAGCGATAAAGGAATGCCTTGTGATAAAAGTATGTTTTAAGAAGTGATTTAAAAGACGACACTGAGTTTGCTAGCCTGATATCCTCAGGCAGGTCGTTCCAAAGCGCTGACAGCAAAAGCCTGGTCGCCTTTAGTCTTTAAACTGGATTTTGTAACAGCCAAGCCCTGCCGGAGGATCTCAGGCTGTACACTCGCTCATACAAGGTTAAAAGGTTGGAGATATAACTGAGAGCCAGACCATGAAGTACTACAGTGAGTAGTAAAATCTTAAAAACGATTCTAAAATGTAGAGGCAGCCGATGAAAGGAGGCTAAATATGGGTGATATCATCTCGCCTCTTGTTTTTTTTTAGGCTTTTGTTAAAAGCCTAGCAGCAATGGACAATCTGAATGCCTTAATGCCTTACCGAGGAGAAAAGAAAGCATAATATAAGTATAATAGTATCAGTGTGTAAAATGCAGGAGCGATCTTACCTTCGCTAAACTCCTTAGTTGATAAAAACACGATTGAACTAGCCTCTGGATATGAAACTCAAAATTCAGATGTGGGTCAAACATTTTAAGATTTAGATTTGACGCACCAAGAGAGGTCTGGAACAGGCTAGAGAATTGCTCAGGGCCAAAGGCAAGTTTCTGTTTTATCGGAATTCAGCTGCAGGGCGTTTCTTGACATCCACTTTTTAACATCGGAGAGGCAGCCCTGAACTGCGGCCAACCTAGTCAGGTCATTTGGCTTCACTGAGAGATATAGCTGATTATCATCAGCATAGCAGATAAGAGACACTGTGCTGTCAAATGATGAGGCCAAAGGGAAGCATGTACAATGAAAATAACCAGAATTTAAAGACTAGAAATGCATTTTCTTTTATAAATTAGCCGCTGATAACAGATTTGATTTGTGGAAAATTATTTCACAACACCATGATGTGTGTATGCGTCTGTATGTGTGTGTGTGTGTGTGTGTGTGTGTGTGTGTGTACCTTGGTGTGTAGCTTGGCCAGTTGTTTGTCGTCCACGTAGCTCTGGGTGTAAACTCTCCTCTTATAACGAAACTGAATAAAACACAAGGTAAAGGTTAGGGTTATCCAGATGGAGATGGGTAGTTTGTACTAGTTAACAGATGGTAACTAGTTAACTACCTCTAGATAGGGGATAGGTGTTATTGGAGGAAGTGGATATTCCTTCAGCAGTCTTTCCTCGTCCAGAAACTTTCCAGCTCGGCCGTTGAACGCCGGTTGGAAAAGACCGTAGTTTAAAACGTCCGACAGCGACTGGGTCAACGTTACCAGTACTCGCTGCTTGCTGTGCCACACTGGTAACTCTGGGTCCAGACGCAAACACTTCTAGAGAGACAGACAGACAGACAGACAGGCTCGTGTTTAAGAAGGAAATTAGGCATAATAAAAATATTAAAAAATAATAAAAGTGACATAATTTCCCCTTACAGAATATAATAAAAATAGTTTGAATCCGGATGTGTGTGTGTGTGTATGTGTGTGTGTGTGTGTGTGTGTGTGTGTCTGTGTGTATGTGTGTGTGTGTGTGTGTGTGTGTGTTACTGTCTGTTGCAGGTCGGGGATGCCGATGCGGACGACAATGCTGTTTCCAGGGGGTGTGTCTTCCGCCTCGTCGTCCCTAGCGACAGCAGAACCTGTCTGGTTACCATTAGTAACCGCCTGTTGCCGTGGGCGATCATGTTTGGTGTCAGCAGCCGGACTCAGAGGCATGGGGCTGAAACACACACACACACACACACACACACACACAAAAGATTAACCTTGACACATCAGCTGGCTGTTATCTCTGGTCTCCATGGTAACTTGTTGTTACTAAGAGAACCGGTTGTCAGGTTTCCATGGTAATCTGACTGTGGGCGTTATTATTATTATCATATTATTATTGTTGTTATTATTAATATTATTATGTGCGGCTGCAGCAACCAGGTTTCTTGCAGTCTGATCTGATCTCCTCTCACCTTCTCTCCCCCTAATAATGGTCTCCAGGATATTACATCACATCCTGTTTTTCACTCTGGACAAAACGTGCACACTCTCACACACACACACACACACACACACACACACACACACACACACACACAGCTGACTGCAAAGAGAGAAGTGTCAGATTGTTCTAGACTGTTCAACAGGATGGGGTTGAACCAGCAAAGACCAGTTACTTTAGGACCAGTTACTTAAGAACCAGTTACTTAAGAACCAGTTACTTAAGAACCAGTTACTTTAGGACCACTTACTTAAGAACCAGTTACTTAAGAACCAGTTACTTTAGGACCACTTACTTAAGAACCAGTTACTTAAGAACCAGTTACTTTAGGACCAGTTACTTTAGGACCAGTTACTTAAGAACCAGTTACTTAAGAACCAGTTACTTAAGGACCAGTTACTTAAGAACCAGTTACTTTAGGACCACTTACTTAAGAACCAGTTACTTTAGGACCACTTACTTAAGAACCAGTTACTTAAGAACCAGTTACTTTAGGACCAGTTACTTAAGAACCAGTTACTTAAGAACCAGTTACTTTAGGGCCAGTTACTTAAGAACCAGTTACTTAAGAACCAGTTACTTTAGGACCACTTACTTAAGAACCAGTTACTTAAGAACCAGTTACTTTAGGACCACTTACTTAAGAACCAGTTACTTAAGAACCAGTTACTTTAGGGCCAGTTACTTAAGAACCAGTTACTTTAGGACCACTTACTTAAGAACCAGTTACTTAAGAACCAGTTACTTTAGGGCCAGTTACTTAAGAACCAGTTACTTAAGAACCAGTTACTTAAGAACCAGTTACTTTAGGACCACTTACTTAAGAACCAGTTACTTAAGAACCAGTTACTTTAGGGCCAGTTACTTAAGAACCAGTTACTTAAGAACCAGTTACTTAAGAACCAGTTACTTTAGGACCACTTACTTAAGAACCAGTTACTTAAGAACCAGTTACTTTAGGGCCAGTTACTTAAGAACCAGTTACTTTAGGACCAGTTACTTTAGGACCAGTTACTTAAGAACCAGTTACTTAAGAACCAGTTACTTAAGGACCAGTTACTTAAGAACCAGTTACTTTAGGACCACTTACTTAAGAACCAGTTACTTTAGGACCACTTACTTAAGAACCAGTTACTTAAGAACCAGTTACTTTAGGACCAGTTACTTAAGAACCAGTTACTTAAGAACCAGTTACTTTAGGGCCAGTTACTTAAGAACCAGTTACTTAAGAACCAGTTACTTTAGGACCACTTACTTAAGAACCAGTTACTTAAGAACCAGTTACTTTAGGACCACTTACTTAAGAACCAGTTACTTAAGAACCAGTTACTTTAGGGCCAGTTACTTAAGAACCAGTTACTTTAGGACCAGTTACTTTAGGACCAGTTACTTAAGAACCAGTTACTTAAGAACCAGTTACTTAAGGACCAGTTACTTAAGAACCAGTTACTTTAGGACCACTTACTTAAGAACCAGTTACTTAAGAACCAGTTACTTTGGGACCACTTACTTAAGAACCAGTTACTTAAGAACCACTTACTTTAGGACCAGTTACTTTAGGACCAGTTACTTAAGAACCACTTACTTTAGGACCAGTTACTTAAGAACCAGTTACTTAAGAACCACTTACTTAAGAACCACTTACTTTAGGACCAGTTACTTAAAGGGGAATTCCGGTATTTTTAAACCTGGGCTCTATTTGTACAAATTCGTCATTAATACCGCAAAAAAGGTACAAAAAGTTTTGGAATTGCTCCGGTAGATCACCTCAGCCGGCAGTCACAAAATGCTATGGCACTACACATAATTTATATACATAATACAAATTTTTCATATTTTTCTATATTTTTTACTTATATTTCTTACCATTGATAATAGTGCTCTTATTGTAAATATTGTGGTTTTTTTATTGTAAATACTGTGTACTTGTTGCCCTTTGCACATTCCTGTTGAGCATTGCCACTTTTCATTTGTGTATATGTGACAAAGTTCTTGAATCTTGCATCTTGAATCCTACAGGTCTCAGGTCAGCGCTCAGACAATCTGGTCAAACCAAATTATAGCAAGACAAAAAGAGAAATATATCATCTATTGGAAAGACACCATGACACCTCAGAGCATAATGGATTGTTATATTGCCCTAAAGTACGCAGTGGCAGAAAATCCACCATGACCACCATGACTGATCAGAAATTGAGAAGGTACAGACTTAGCCTGACCCTGTAGACTGGTTGCAATAGACAGACCTGGAGACCCAGGGAGGACAGCCTGACCCTGTAGACTGGTGGTCATAGACAGACCTGGAGACCCAGGGAGGACAGCCTGACCCTGGAGAATGGTGGTCTTAGACAGACCTGCATACCCAGGGAGGACAGCCTGACCCTGTAGACTGGTGGTCATAGACAGACCTGGAGACCCAGGGAGGACAGCCTGACCCTGGAGAGTGGTGGACATAGACAGACCTGGAGACCCAGGGAGGACAGCCTGACCCTGGAGACTGGTGGACATAGACAGATGTGGATACCCAGGAAGTTGTGGCAGGACGCATTATCCTGCTGAAAGAGGCCACTGCCATCAGGGAATACCGTTGCCATGAAGGGGTGTACTTGGTCTGCAACGACGTTGAGGTAGGTGGTACGAGTCAAAGTAACATGCACATGAATGCAGGACCCAAGGTTTCCCAGAGAACATTGCCCTCTTCCCATAATGCATCCTGGTGCCATCTCTTCCTCAGGTAAACGACGAACACGCACCTGACCGTCCACATGATGTAATAAAATATTGATGATTGATCAGACCAGGCCACCTTCTTCCATTGCTCCATGGTCCAGTTCTGATGCTCCATGGTCCAGTTCTGATGCTCACCTGTCCATTGGAGGAGCTTTCAGCGGTGGACGGGTCAGCATGGTCACTCTGACCGGTCTGAGGCTACACAGCCCCATACACAGCAGCTGTGATGCACTGTGTGTCCTGACACCTTTCTATCATAGCAGCATTAACTGGTTCAGCAATTTGTGTTACAGTAGCTCTTCTGTGGGATCGGACCAGACGGGCTAGCCTTCACTCCCCACACGCATCAATGAGCCTTGGGCGCCCATGACCTTGTCGCCGGTTCACCGGTTGTCCTTCCTTGGACCACTTTTGGTCGGTACTAGCCACTGCATACCAGGAACACCACACAAGACCTGCCGTTCTGGAGATGCTCTGACCCAGTCGTCTAGTCAAAGTCTGTCAGATTCTTACGCTTGACCATTTTTCCTGCTTCCAACACATCAACTTCAAGAACTGACTGTTCACAGTCTGATGACCCAGTACATCCCAGTACATCCCAGTACATCCCACCCCTTGACAGGTTGTAACGACATCATCAATGTTATTCACTTCACCTGTCAGTGGTTTTAATGTTGTGGCTGATCAGTGTATGTGTATATATATATATATATATATATATATATATATAGATACATAATACCTGTGTTCATTGTTGTTCCTACTGTTACTTGTGGCATGTACTTTCATACTGTTGTAAATGTTCTTTGTCTGTTTTTATACGTTTGCTTTGGCAATATAAGCACCGTCTTTTCATGCCAATAAAACTCATTGAAATTGAATTGAGACAGAGAGAGAGAGAGAGAGAGAGAGAGAGAGAGAGAGAGAGAGAGAGAGAGAGAGAGAGATGAGTTGTGAGTCGTTGTCATAGAAACTGGAATAGCAGGGAATCCTGTGCTAACCTCACTGTGTGTGTGTGTGTGTGTGCATGCATGTTAAAAAAAGCCCCTGATCTACATGCTCACTGTTGCTATAGAAACGCAGCAGAACAATTTTCGCAGTTCCCATTAAAACTGTAGCTGATGACTGTCTCTCTCTCTCTCTCTCTGTCTGTGTACCTCGCTCTACCATACATCTGTCTGTCAGGATACTGTACTACTATGTTAGTCTGGTAGAGGTCTGTTGTCCTGGTGTGTCAGTAGCTACTGTACTACTATGTTAGTCTGGTAGAGGTCTGTTGTCCTGGACCATGTGTCAGTAGCTACTGTATTACTATGTTAGTCTGTTAGAGGTCTGTTGTCCTGGTGTGTCAGTAGCTACTGTACTACTATGTTAGTCTGGTAGAGGTCTGTTGTCCTGGACCATGTGTCAGTAGCTACTGTACTACTATGATAGTCTGGTAGAGGTCTGTTGTCCTGGTGTGTCAGTAGCTACTGTACTACTATGTTAGTCTGTTAGAGGTCTGTTGTCCTGGTGTGTCAGTAGCTACTGTTCTACTATGTTAGTCTGTTGGAGGTCCGTTGTCCTGGTGTGTCAGTAGCTACTATACTACTATGTTAGTCTGTAGAGGTCTGTTGTCCTGGTGTGTCAGTAGCTACTGTACTACTATGTTAGTCTGTTGGAGGTCTGTTGTCCTGGTGTGTCAGTAGCTACTGTTCTACTATGTTAGTCTGTTAGAGGTCTGTTGTCCTGGTGTGTCAGTAGCTACTATACTACTATGTTAGTCTGTAGAGGTCTGTTGTCCTGGTGTGTCAGTAGCTACTATACTACTATGTTAGTCTGTGAGAGGTCTGTTGTCCTGGTGTGTCAGTAGCTACTGTACTACTATGTTAGTCTGTTGGAGGTCTGTTGTCCTGGTGTGTCAGTAGCTACTGTACTACTATGTTAGTCTGTTAGAGGTCTGTTGTCCTGGTGTGTCAGTAGCTACTGTACTACTATGTTAGTCTGGTAGAGGTCTGTTGTCCTGGTGTGTCAGTAGCTACTATACTACTATGTTAGTCTGTGAGAGGTCTGTTGTCCTGGTGTGTCAGTAGCTACTGTACTACTATGTTAGTCTGGTAGAGGTCTGTTGTCCTGGACCATGTGTCAGTAGCTACTGTACTACTATGATAGTCTGGTAGAGGTCTGTTGTCCTGGACCATGTGTCAGTAGCTACTGTACTACTATGTTAGTCTGTTAGAGGTCTGTTGTCCTGGTGTGTCAGTAGCTACTGTTCTACTATGTTAGTCTGTTAGAGGTCTGTTGTCCTGGTGTGTCAGTAGCTACTATACTACTATGTTAGTCTGTGAGAGGTCTGTTGTCCTGGTGTGTCAGTAGCTACTGTACTACTATGTTAGTCTGTTAGAGGTCTGTTGTCCTGGTGTGTCAGTAGCTACTGTACTACTATGTTAGTCTGGTAGAGGTCTGTTGTCCTGGACCATGTGTCAGTAGCTACTGTACTACTATGTTAGTCTGGTAGAGGTCTGTTGTCCTGGTGTGTCAGTAGCTACTGTACTACTATGTTAGTCTGTTAGAGGTCTGTTGTCCTGGTGTGTCAGTAGCTACTGTTCTACTATGTTAGTCTGTTGGAGGTCTGTTGTCCTGGTGTGTCAGTAGCTACTATACTACTATGTTAGTCTGTAGAGGTCTGTTGTCCTGGTGTGTCAGTAGCTACTGTACTACTATGTTAGTCTGTTGGAGGTCTGTTGTCCTGGTGTGTCAGTAGCTACTGTTCTACTATGTTAGTCTGTTAGAGGTCTGTTGTCCTGGTGTGTCAGTAGCTACTATACTACTATGTTAGTCTGTAGAGGTCTGTTGTCCTGGTGTGTCAGTAGCTACTATACTACTATGTTAGTCTGTGAGAGGTCTGTTGTCCTGGTGTGTCAGTAGCTACTGTACTACTATGTTAGTCTGTTGGAGGTCTGTTGTCCTGGTGTGTCAGTAGCTACTGTACTACTATGTTAGTCTGTTAGAGGTCTGTTGTCCTGGTGTGTCAGTAGCTACTGTACTACTATGTTAGTCTGGTAGAGGTCTGTTGTCCTGGTGTGTCAGTAGCTACTATACTACTATGTTAGTCTGTGAGAGGTCTGTTGTCCTGGTGTGTCAGTAGCTACTGTACTACTATGTTAGTCTGGTAGAGGTCTGTTGTCCTGGACCATGTGTCAGTAGCTACTGTACTACTATGATAGTCTGGTAGAGGTCTGTTGTCCTGGACCATGTGTCAGTAGCTACTGTACTACTATGTTAGTCTGTTAGAGGTCTGTTGTCCTGGTGTGTCAGTAGCTACTGTTCTACTATGTTAGTCTGTTAGAGGTCTGTTGTCCTGGTGTGTCAGTAGCTACTATACTACTATGTTAGTCTGTGAGAGGTCTGTTGTCCTGGTGTCAGTAGCTACTGTACTACTATGTTAGTCTGTTAGAGGTCTGTTGTCCTGGTGTGTCAGTAGCTACTGTACTACTATGTTAGTCTGGTAGAGGTCTGTTGTCCTGGTGTGTCAGTAGCTACTGTACTACTATGTTAGTCTGTAGAGGTCTGTTGTCCTGGTGTGTCAGTAGCTACTGTACTACTATGTTAGTCTGTTAGAGGTCTGTTGTCCTGGACCATGTGTCAGTAGCTACTGTACTACTATGTTAGTCTGTTAGAGGTCTGTTGTCCTGGTGTGTCAGTAGCTACTATACTACTATGTTAGTCTGTGAGAGGTCTGTTGTCCTGGTGTGTCAGTAGCTACTGTACTACTATGTTAGTCTGTTGGAGGTCTGTTGTCCTGGACCGTGTGTCAGTAGCTGTTCTTGTCAGTGTGTCACACCCTTCATGTAATCCTGAGTGGATCAGCAGTACATCTGTTTGGTTTGCAGAGTTCAAGGGTTGCAAGGGGACGTCCTGTGTAACTTTTCTTCTGTTAATGTCTGTGATCGTCAGTTGTTCTTCAGGTCATCATTACACATTACACGTTGAAAGATGAAATTCTTTTTTTCTGCAGAGATCAGGCGATTTCTCCCTGAAATATCTTGGTATCTTGAGGTGTTCATTCCTCCTCCTCTATCCCAACCGGATCCCCTGTCCACCCCCACATGCTTTACAGTAGCTACTGTGCTCTTTTGAAATTCAGACCGAAATGTGCAGCCTTGGTTTCATCAGACCATAAGACATTTTCCTACATGGTTTTGAGAGACTGGCTGTCTTCTTGCATAACGAAGACGGACTGTATGTTGTTTTTAGTGAGCAGTGCTTCCGTCTCACCAGCCTACAACAAACCCACAGCCCAGAATAAATGGCATATGGCAATATGCATTGACTGGCCGGACGCTTTAAGTCTGCTGTTGGCCTCTTGGTTGCTCCCATGATGAACTTCCTGTCATCCATCTAGGAGGGACGGCCTGATTTAGTTGAGATCCCACTGCAGCCATGTTTCTTCCACTTCTTGATTACGGTCTTCATTGTGTTCCAGGGTAGATTTAAGTCTCTGAAATCTTTTTATATTTCCTCTCCTAATCTGAATCTTTCAACTCCAAGATAGTGTTAGTGTTGTGTTAGGTCCTAGTTGCACACTGACATACGCTGCACAGAAATCTTCAGCGAAATCCCATCAAAATCACTGCAGGTGATTTTAGGTTGAGGCAAATTAGCATTGTGCATTGAAAATAATTAATTAAATCTTAATACAGTTAAAACCCCCAATTATGTTTTAAACTGGGCATTTAATCTATTGTCAGAAATGAATAGCATTTTGTTTTTACCTTGATTTTGCTGGTTACTGTTTCCAAATGAAAGTGATTTAATGGATTTTCAGATATCCACTGTAGTTAACTGGTTCTAAATGAATTAACTTATTCTAAAATAACTAACTAATTCTAAAACTGGTTCAAGAAACAACAAAGCTTAAATCAGAGTCGCTGGATTTTAAATAGGGCAGGGTATTTTTAGAAATGAATCTAATATTTTTCATGGGTTTCGTGGATGTTCCTTGTTCAGAGTAAAAAAAAAGTTAAAAAGTTAAAATTAAAAACACGGTGGGGCTGTGATGTACAACGCTGACTTTACTGAAATTGACCAATAAACTTACACTTGGGGCAGGGGGAGGGGGCGGAGGCTCTAGTACTGCCAGCCAATCAGAGCAGTGGCTCTTTCTGACTGCTAGAAACAGATACCTTTGTTGCTGTTGACTGGAAGGCAGCCACCTCCTCCAAGGCTGTGAACTGTGGCCCCGCCCCTTTTCACTTAGCCAACCACCAGCCATGTGGCCAATGATCAAGCCTTATTCATTTGAATGGTAGCTAACCTACTTCATGATAAATACACATCTTGTCATTTGTTTGATGTCAGTGAGTTGGAACATCATATCAGCTGCTTTCAAGCTAAAATTGACAGTTGTAAAAAACATGAACATGTGGCCTCTAGTAGTGGCTAATGGCTAACTACCTCATTGGGCAGCTAAATATTTGGCAAAAGTGATCATTTATGATTTCGTCCAAACCAGTTTCGATGTATCCCTCACTGTAGTGATTATCATGCAACATACTTCAGTAATACTACTGCTAAATATCTAAATATGATGATGTAGCTGTTTGCTACATCATCATAATATATAATATATAATAAGTACATAATCATACAAAGCTTTACATAGTCTGTGTGGCGTTGCTGGGCTCCCTAGAAAGCCATTGGCTAGCTAGCAGCCTGGTAGGCTGGAGATGAGGAAGGCCCTGTGCTACATGTCTTAGTAAAGTGGGGCTGAGCCTTGGAGGAGGCGGAGCCTTCCAGCTGTCACTCAGGGAACAAAAGTCCCTTGTGGCCAAAACAGCCTGTAGCTCTTTCAGTGGGAGAGAGGCACTCAAATATTTATTAATTATTTTCATTTGAAAAACCATTCCTAGACTCTACCCCCCCCCCCCCCCCCTCTTGTTGTTACCTCAGTAATGATTATGGTTACCTGTAGTCTGGAGGCCCATCAAACTTGCTCTCTCTCAATGGTCTCTGCTGGTTTCCACTGATGTCTTCTGGTCTTTACTTGCCTCTACCGGTCTCTGCTGGTCTGGTTCTTTTCAACTGGTCTGTTCTTGTCTGAGGACTGTGACTGGACTACTGTCTTGTACTGGTCTGGTGCTGGCTTTGGCCTGGCCTGATTCTAGTCCAACCAGGTTCCTGTAGGTTCCTTCTGGGTGTCAGTGTCTCCGTTCAGTTCTGACTGGTCCAACCTCAGCAGAACTGGTTTCTGAGTAGTTCCTGGTCTCTGTAGAATAGATGTGGTCTGTAGTAATCCTGTAGTAGACTGAGTAGTAGTTTCTGTAGTAGATGGAGTAGTTTCTCCAGTAGAATGAAGTTTCTATAGCAGACGTAGTAGTTTTTATAGCGTATCTATCTATCTATATGTATGTATATATAAATATATATGTGTGTGTTCTGTAGTAATCCTGCAGAAGACTGAGAGGTCTCAGAGTATTTCAGATTGCGTTCTGGGAGCTGCCCTGCCCATCCTGTAGAGAGGGAGGAAGAGAGGGAGGAGGTGAGGGAGTAAGAGATGGAGAGAGAGGAAAAGAGGGAGGAGGGTAAAGCAGAGGGAAGCAGGGATATGGAGGAGAGGGGAGAGGAGGAGGAAGTGGGAGGAGAGGAGACAACGGTGAATGTTGTCTCGCAGTTTCAATCAGAATTAGGTCAAACAGAGTTGAAATCGTGGAAGCCATTTCAGACTCAGCCAGCACACAACTACAATATGAAACTGTTGGCATGGCAACAGGAAATCCATAAGAACCAATATGTACCACCAGCAGCAGATGGGGGTACACGTCTAGTTAGCATTGTTGATTTCTACTGTGTCTGTGTTTATTAGCCAACTTTGTAATGCTAACAGGTATAAAGAGAAACTGATAGCATAGCTAGCCAGTTAGCTGGACCATGGTAGCAGACAGCTAATAGCCTGCTAGTAGCCATCTAGTAGCCAGCTGGTCTGTGTGGGTTACGGAACCAGGATGTTTCCATGACAACGCCGACAGGAGGGCGACATGTTGGGACCAGAAAAATCCTCACCAAAGATTAGAACTACTTCCTGTGATTCACACTTCCTGTTTCCTGTCTGGGTTGCTACGGAAAAGGATGTTTGGCAGGATAAACCTGAGGAGCTGGAGAGCACTGATAACACACACACACGCACGCGCACACACACACGCACACGCGCACGCACACACGCACACACACACACACAGATTAACACAAACAGAATGACACACACAGCTACAGACACTAGACCAGGGATCAGCAGCTGGTGGCCCGTGGGCCAGTAGTGGCCCAGGAAAACTCCCACCAGTAGTTTCCAGTTATTGTAGCGCCTCTATCTACATATAGATATATTTATTTTTTCTCCAAACATATATAACGACTTTATATTTACTCAGAACTATTCTCTCAACAGAATGTCGGTAATCAACTCCCCCTTCTTCCCGTTTGGTTCGTTCCTGTTGTTCACTAGCCGGTGCCGAGTCGGTGCTGAGCACTGGAACCAGCTGACCGTAAGAACCGGCGTTTCCACCGACCTGGAGCTCAACGTTACGGCCGTCACTCAACCACTCATGTTTCAATATTTTCTTTTAAAATTAAAAAGCATGTGTAGCGACTCGCTACAACCGTCTGCCCCATCAGAGAGGTGGACAGCTCCAGAGGTCCGGCAAGCTGAGAGAGAAACCCGATCCAACAGGTCGATCCATGTGAGATTCATATTGGTACTGACATCTTTTATGTATGGATCCAGTGATCAGTCAGTCAGCATGAAGAGACCAACATGTTGAGGTCAGCAGTGTGCCAGCTTGCATTTCTCTCTGCGCCCCCTCAGATGTTTTGGGTGATGTCGCCCTGCCTGTTGCTACGGAAACGGAAACATTTCGGTTTGAGAATAAAACTGCTGAGGCTCCTGATGGCGTTTGTGTTTCTGATGAGGAAAACTATTTACTGACATTTATTAAAAGCATGTTCAGAATGGGATAACACTTCGGTCTTCAATACATAGTTATATTATGGTCTGGCCCACCGTCGTTGCCGACCCTCGCCCTAGACCAACGTCACTCACACACCAACACCAGCCCTACACTACACTGTGTGTGTGTTACTCTGTGTTGCTGTGTGTGTTATGCTCTGCATGTACGTGTGTGTCACCATGTATGTGTGTCACCATGTATGTGTGTGTGATACCATGTGTGTGTCCTGCAAATGCAGCTCCCTTTGGCAATTACCATGGTAACCAGTGGTAGAGCTGATGATACACAATCTGTCTCACTCACACTTTCTCTTGTCAAGTTTCTCTCGAATATCGAAATAGATGGTGAACTAAAAACTGAATCTGACCTGCTTCCTTCTCATGTCTGAAAAGCTACCTATTAGCTTGTTAGCATTCTTCATTAAAACAAATGTCCTGCTAGCTGCAGACCTGCTTGTTAGCATTCTTCATTAAAACCAATGTGTCCTGCTAGCTGCAGACCTGCTTATTAGCTTGTTAGCATTCTTCATTAAAACCAATGTGTCCTGCTAGCTGCAGACCTGCTTATTAGCTTGTTAGCATTTTTCATTAAAACCAATGTGTCCTGCTAGCAGCAAACTTGCCTGTTAGCTTGTTAGCATTCTTCATTAAAACCAATGTGTCCTGCTATCTATAAACATGCTTGTTACAACTAATTTCTTAATGACAACCTTCAATATAAACTACAATTAATTTCTTAATTGGTTGTCATGACAACCTTATGGCAACAAAGTCTCAGTGTCAAAGAATAAGATCAATTTCCTGTTTGAACTCTTATTTTGGATATTTTCCTGAGTCTGAGACGGCCTACACTTACTGCTGCACTTACATAACACACACACACACACACACACACACACTCACACTCACACTCACACTCACACAGAATAGATGGCCAGTGATGTTGGAGGAAACAGAAACAGGAAACAGACTGACCCTGAGAGACAGATGGATGGAGAGAGAGGAGGAGAGAAGAGAAGACAAGAGGAGAGGAGAGGATGAAAGGAAAGGGGTAAAGGAGAGGAGATGAGAAGAGAAGGAGGAAAGGAGAGGAGGAGGAGGAAAGGAAAGTTGGGGAGGAAAGGAAAGGGGTAAAGGAGATGAGGAGGAAAGGAGAGGCAAGGAGGAGGAAAGGAAAGTTGGGAAGGAAAGGAGGAGGAGGAAAGGAGAGGAGGAGGAGGAAAGGGGTAAAGGAGATGAGGAGGAAAGGAGAGACGAGGAGGAGGAAAGGAAAGGGGTAAAGGACATGAGAAGGAAAGTGAAGGTGTGTTAAGATTCAGTCACGACTTTAAAAGTTAGACAGGTACATTAGACTGACACACACGTGTGCGCGCGCACACACACACACACACACACACACACACACGTTCCTGAACAAATGACTGAATTACTGAACCAACAAAACACATACAGGTTTGCAAAAGCAGCATATGCACATTCCTTTGAACACACACACACACACACACACACACTGCTGCAGAAAGAGACTCACCCTGAAGATCACAGACTGGTACTCCATGACGGATAAAGTGAAAGAGAAAAAAGGACAGAAAGAGAGAAAGGTAGAAAGAGAGAGAGAAGGGGTGAGAGGGAGAAAGAGAGAGGTAGAAAGAAAGAGGTGGATAAGAGAGAGATGATTTGATGGAAAGAGTATCTGGAGACAGAGAAAACCCTATGGGGAGAGAGAGAGAGCGAGAGAGAGAGAGGTGGAGAGAGAGAGAGAGAGAGAGAGAGAGAGAGAGAGAGAGAGGGGTGGAGAGAGAGAGGAGAGAGAGAGAGAAAGAGGGGTGGAGAGGGAGAGAGAAGGAGAGAGAGAGAGCGGAGGAGAGGCAGGATGAGTGGAAGGCTTGTTCAGCCCACACACTGCTAGCATGACACACTGCCTGGGACTCAAGGGGTGTGTGTGTGTGTGTGTGTGTGTGTGTGTGTGTGTGTGTGAGGATTGTCTCCCACTCCAATGCGTGGGCCAAACACACACATATCTCTCTCTCTGTTACCTTCCACACACACAGTGTGTATGTGTGTGCATGAGAGAGAGAGAGAGAGTGTGGGGGGGGCGTGGGTGTGGAGGAGCAGTCCGTCGCCATGGTGATGCGACAGCAAATCCCGCTTCAGCCAATCAGCCACTCGGGTGGCTTGCGCTGCATGATGGGAATTAGACAGAGCTCCGAGGCATGTGACCGTGGCTGAGCCAATCAAACGTAAGAGCTTCTACCACATGACCGACAGAGGGGCGGGACAGACCCCGCTACATGTATGGACTACATGTGTCCATCAACATGGATCACAGGATTATAACGTATAGAATGATGAACTCTATTATGGGATGGAAGCAGATCAGGTATGAAGCAACAGTGAGCAGCACATGGTTCCTTGGTATGTGGTAGTTAGTATGTGGTTAGTTAGTATGTGGTTACTTGGTATGTGGTTAGTTAGTATGTGGTTACTTGGTATGTGGTTAGTTAGTATGTAGGTAGTTAGTATGTGGTTAGTTGGTATGTGGTTACTTGGTATGTGGTTAGTTAGTATGTAGGTAGTTAGTATGTGGTTAGTTAGTATGTGGTTAGTTGGTATGTAGGTAGTTAGTATGTGGTTAGTTGGTATGTGTTAGTTAGTATGTGGTTACTTGGTATGTGGTTAGTTAGTATGTGGTTAGTTAGTATGTGGCTACTTGGTATGTGGCTAGTTAGTATGTGGTTAGTTAGTATGTGGTTAGTTGGTATGTGGTTAGTTGGTATGTGGTTAGTTGGTATGTGGTTAGTTAGTATATAGGTAGTTGGTATGTGGTTACTTGGTATGTGGTTAGATAGTATGTGGTAGTTAGTATGTGGTTAGTATGTAGGTAGTTAGGATGTAGGTAGTTAGTATGTGGTTAGTATGTGGTTACTTGGTATGTGGTTAGTTAGTATGTGGTTACTTGGTATGTGGCTAGTTAGTATGTGGTTAGTATGTAGGTAGTTAGGATGTGGTTAGTATGTGGTTACTTGGTATGTGGTTAGTTAGTATGTGGTTAATTAGTTAGGATGTAGGTAGTTAGTATGTGGTTAGTCAGTATGTGGTTACTTGGTATGTGGTTAGTTAGTATGTAGGTAGTTAGTATGTGGTTAGTTGGTATGTGGTAGTTAGTATGTGGTTAGTTCGTATGTGGTTAGTTCATATGTGGTTAGTTAGTATGTAGGTAGTTAGTATGTGGTTAGTTAGAATGTACGTAGTTAGTATGTGGTTACTTGGTATGTGGTTAGTATGTAGCTAGTTAGTGTGTGGTTAGTTAGAATGTGGTTAGTTAGTTAGTATGTAGGTAGTTAGTATGTGGTTCGTTAGTTTGTAGGTAGTTAGTATGTGGTTAGTATGTGGTTGGCTAGTTAGTATGTAGGTAGTTAGTGTGTGGTTGGTTGGTTGGTTGGTTAGTTAGTATGTAGGTAGTTAGTATGTGGTTGGTTGGTTGGTTAGTATGTAGGTAGTTAGTATGTGGTTGGTTGGTTGGTTGGTTAGTTAGTATGTAGGTAGTTAGTATGTGGTTAGTTAGTATGTAGGTAGTTAGTAAGTGGTTAGTTAGTATGTTGTTAGAATGTAGGTAGATAGTTAGTATGTAGGTAGTTAGTATGTGGTTGGTTGGTTGGTTAGTATGTAGGTAGTTAGTATGTGGTTAGTTAGTATGTAGGTAGTTAGTAAGTGGTTAGTTAGTATGTGGTTAGTTAGTATGTTGTTAGAATGTAGGTAGATAGTTAGTATGTAGGTAGGTAGTTAGTTAGTATGTGGTTAGTTAGTATGTAGTTATAATGTAGGTAGATAGTATGTAGGTAGTTAGTATGTAGGTAGTTAGTTAGTAAGTAGGTATTTAGTATGTAGGTAGTTAGTATGTAGGTAGTTAGTTAGTATGTAGTTAGAATGTAGGTAGTTAGTAAGTAGGTAGTTAGTATGTAGGTAGTTAGTAAGTAGGTAGTTAGTATGTAGGTAGTTAGTAAGTATGTAGGTAGGTAGTTAGTATGTAGGTAGTTAGTATGTGGTTGGTGGTCTGACATTTGATGACCTCAGCAACAAACTGGAGCTGATTTCTAACTAAAGAACTAGTTAGTAACTTAACGTAGCCAAGGACATTCACACCTGGAAGTTAAACTTGAGAATGAGACGACTTTCGACCAAAGGCCACAGAACGGCAGAAAACATGTTCGGATTCGACCCTCACCAAAGTTTAAAATTTAAGGATTTAAATTTCCACACTTCCAGACAGCTAGTGTTAACCTGGTAGTTCAGTTTTAATAACTAGCTAGTATACTAGCAGTCCAGTGGCTTGAATCCAGAAAAACACAAAACAAAACAGCGTTTGAAAACCTGATTGATTTATTCAGAAATATCACCAAAGTCAGAACTTCATAATCACTGCAGAATCAATACAGGATACTTTACGCAATACAGAACTAATAATGTAATCAGATTACAAAGACAAAAACTTAATCTGATGCTCAGTGAAGACAAAGTGACACTAATGACATGTTTTCAACTTATTGGAGAGTATTCTGATTACTGTAGGGAGAATTCTGATTACTATACAGAGTATTCTGGTGTAAGCTTTCTCATTACTGTTGAGTATTCTGACCTGTCTTTATTTTCCAAAGGTGCGTTTCTTTTATTGCAGCAGTAAGTCCACGTAGGCTCCCGTCACCAGACTGGCTTCTGAAACGCCCAGCTGCTCCATCAGATCCCACGCCACCTTCAAAACACAACAAGCACCTTTAAAAAAATCCACCTTAAAAACATAACAAGTGTACCTTAACACGCAGATCAAACAAAGAATTACCTGCTGTCCGTCTTCTACACTCTGATCTGGACGCATCACCACCTACACACACACACACACACAGTCAGTTGTCGAGTCAGTTCTCCTGTCAGTTGTTCAGTCAGGGTGTGTGTGTGTCCATCACCTCCAGCTCCATGTAGTGTCCCAGTCCCTCCACGGCGTCCAGGTGGACTCTGGTTTGACCAATCAGAAACAGCCGTCGCTCCTTCCTCACCTCCCCTTTAACACCCAGGGCATCAGACAGCACTCTCTATACACACACACACACACACACACACACACACACACACACACACACACACACACACACACACACACACACACACACACACACACACACACACACACACACACACACACACACACACACACACACACACACACACACACACACACACACTGATGTTATACTGTTAACTGTTAATAATCTGGTAATAGGAGTACATTAGTATTAATGAAATAACCTCATTCAACACAGACAGACAGACAGGCAGACAGGCAGACAGACAGGCAGACAGACAGACAGGCAGACAGACAGACAGGGTGTCTGACCCTGAGGCCTGATGGGTCGCTGGTCGGACTGATCGAGTAACAAGACAGTTTGGGTCCATCAGTGTCGGGACGCTCATAGAAGATCAGCTGACCTGTCCCATCCTACACAAACAAACAGACAACTAAATAAACAATAAATAAATAATCATGAATAAATAAACAGACAAATAAACATAATGTTACTCAATGTGTTAGGGTGGAGCTGAACCCCGATGTCTGTATAGTGTGTGTGTGTGTGTGTACATATGGAGTGTGTGTGTGTGTGTGTGTGTGTACCATGAGGTCTCGTAGTTTCAATCGTCCCTGGCTGCAGTTGAAGAACATGTCATGCTGTCTGATGATCGTGCCCTCTGATTGGCTGAGCTGGCTGGCCTTCTCAGCCAATCGCAGCGCGTCTTCCACTCTGGCTTTGATCTCCACGTTGGACGGCATAGCGCTACTGAGCACGTGCAGAACAATCAGGAAGTCTAGTTAGTCTCTAACTGGTATAGCTGCAGTTACGTACTAGTCACTAGTTAGTTATCTATGTATTTATCTGCTATCTAGCTCTAACTAATATTACTCGTCTTGTTCAGTCTCTATTCATTAAACTAAACTGGAAAGATCTGATCTTGTCATTTCCCCGTCTGAGCTGGCGTTCCTCCCGCACCGAGACCTGGCCATCACCGTTGACAACGCCGTGGTGACGTCAACTCGGACTCCGAGGAATCTGGGTGTGACCCTGGACCACCAACTGTTCTCTCACATCGCATCAGTGACGCTCCTGCAGATTCCTCCTCCACAACATCAGGATTCTCCTCTTCCTCACTGACGAGACGGAGCAGGTGCTCATCCAGGCTCTTGTCATCTCCCACCTGGACGACTGCAACTCCCCCATCAGACCTCTGGAGCTTGTTCAGAAAGCTGCAGCTCGTCTGGTGTTCAACCGCCCAAGTTCTCCCACACAACAACCCTTCTGTTCTCTCCACTGGCTCCCTGTAGCTCATCCAGTTCAAGACCCTGGTGCTGGTCTACAGGGCAGTGAAAGGAACAGGCTATGGTCAAGCCTTACACCCCCACGACCACTTCACTCTGCTGCCTCTGCTACCCTGACCCTTCCTCTTCTAGAGACACTACCTTCTACTACTACTACTACTACTACTACTACTACTACTACTACTACTAGTATCTTGTAAACAAGTCATAGTGGAACAGTAATTCCATGCGTTTCCAATGTTTTACCTTCTCTACCACTGCAGAGAAAGTAGGTATTTTCTTTTGAAAGTGGTTACCAATGGTTACAGGCAGCCATGCCTCTATTGTCAGTCTTTTAAGGGCTATTGTGATTTACTTTCAAAAGTTTTTTCAGCTTTTGGGATGTGACATTTACTCTGAACCAAGAATTGTTGGTTTTATGTATATGTTGACTATATTTATTGGTTACATATAATGTAAATAAAAACTCCTTTTAATGATGTGTCTGTCTGTGTGATGATACAGTGATAGAGAATGAGCTCATAGCTGAACATCGTCTCAGAACAGTAGTAATACTCTGTAGCTTGGGACACTTGTACTTTGTACCTATAGTGTAAGCGTCTTTGTTACTTTACCTGCAGGAATAAGAAAAAAATGTTGGATGGACTAAATATTATTAATCTATTCCACCACTGCCAGATAACGTGGAGTTATGTGTTGTAGGGGCCTAAAATAGCTCCTAATTAGAGGCATTTTTATGTTCATATAATAGTGATTTCTGTGCCACCCCAAAACCACTGGTCCCATCCTGGCCACCCCATTGCTCCGCCACTGCTTCAAGAATCACTAGCCCACCCTTCCTCTTCAAGAAACACTACAATGCTAACGGTAGCCAGCATGCTAGGCTGCTATCCAGGAGCTGACAGAGCTAGTAAACTGTAGCTTATGCTGGTAACCAGTCAGCACGGTGATAACTGTGTCTGCTAGCAGAGCCGTTGAAACGTGTTTTTGTCTTTTACCTGTTCAGCTGCAGAACAACGAGGCTGCTGCTGAGCGTGTCAGCGCTTGTTTTTACCGCGGCAGCGTTCTTCCGGGGTGGGACAGCAGCGTTCTTCCGGGGTGGGACAGCAGCGTTCTTCCGGGGTGGGACAGCAGCGTTCTTCCGGGGTGGGACAGCAGCGATCTGTGGCCAGCTGCAACCCAACAGAAACACCCCAGAAATCAGATCCAACTGACCCCAGAGCTGCGGTGCCCAGCGCCAAAGCATGCAGACTGCTGGGGCGGAAGGAAGTGCAGTGGGCCAGAGATAGAGTGGGGGAGAAGACGTCTCACTCCGCCTCCTGTGTATCTTTGCGAAGATGAGATGCTGCAGCAGTACTGTTATCTAGCTTGAACTTCAAGCTAGATAACAGTACTCTTCAACACTCTTTAACAGTAATCTTTTATTGAGCCCCGGAGACAAATGGTGCATTCCGAGTGTACTCGGAAATCGGTATTTCCGACTTCCGATCTAAATGTGTTCCAGTGCATCTGCTCGGGAAAACATGGACGCCCGCAGCGAACTCGTGTCTCATCTAGCATCTAAAGACCTACATCAACTAGTACAGCGCCATTAGTCAAGAGAAACGGTTGGATCTGGAGTTTCCGACTGGGAATTCCGACTTGAATGACTATTACTACTATACTATATTCTATTGCACTTTTCCGTGTCGGTTCCGAGTACACCGGAAGCGCCCCTGGCGTGCGGAAGTGGCTGTCACGTGTTTTCTGTTTAGCGAATTGAATCTACAAGCTTCTTATAATTTAGCCATTGCCGTTCTATATATTTTGAATAAAATCTAAAATGACGCTGTTGTTTGTTTTGTTGTTTAGCAGTTGGTAATTTCGATATTATAGATATATTTATATTATTTATATATATATTTGAATCATGAGTCATATTGAATGAGAAGAACCCCCCCCCACACACACACACACACATCTCTCCAATCATATAAACACTGCAACTCAAATCAAACGGCTTCTATATGGAGAGATTCATAAACTAGTATTTATTTTATTTACGTGAATTGATACTTTAGTAATTAAATACCCTCAGAGAACAGAATACTGTTGACAATGGAAAATAACGATTCACATTTCTTATCAATCTGTTCCGTTGTGTTTCTCCGTCTTCCAGTTTAACTTCAGACATCCAGAGTTCCTTAAACAACCTGATAGAAGATAATGGCATTTTCCTTTCTGTGTATAATAATAAAGCAGACGTACAGGTATTTTCTTCGTGTTGATATACTCACTTCAAGGTGTCTCAGTGTTCTGATGGCATCCTGGTCCTGGTCCTGGTCCATCTTCATCTCTACACAGAGACCTGCTACCACAGCACCAGGCGGCCTACCAACCGGTCTGTCCTGTCAAAGATGTTTCACAGTATGGACAGTGGAAATGAGCATGTGAAGATGGTCTGGTCTGGTCTGGTCTGGTCTGGTTTGGTCTGGTCTGGTCTGGTCTCCACATATTGGTGTATCATATACAGGTAAACTGTTATAGTTCAGTACCCCCCCCCCCCCCGCCCCCCCCAGCGGCGTTGAGCGCTGACCGGGTTTCTGTTTATACACACTTACCTCCACTGTTATGTATGTCATCACACACACACACACACACAGCTACTTTTAGCCTGCCAGCTAGTCAATAAAACTCTGGGCTTCTGTGTGTGTGTGTGTGTGTGTGTGTGTGTGTGTGTGTGTGTGTGTGTGTGTGCGCTGCCTGGCATTACTGGGCAACTGGAGAGCATCATGGAGAGACAGGAGGAGGGGAGGATGGACGAGACCTGCTAAGCTTCAGTACAAGAAAATACCAGTGACAGACAGACAGACAGACAGAGAGAGACAGACAGACAGAGAGAGAGACAGACAGACAGACAGATAGGCAGACAGACAGACAGAGAGAGAGACAGACAGACAGAGAGAGAGACAGACAGACAGACAGAGAGAGAGACAGACAGACAGACAGGCAGACAGACAGCTGGTTGGTACAATCTAACTCACCGGTTGGAGGACGAGTTCGACTCTGTGAGTAAAATCATTTACTTCCTTTTTTGTCCGTTAAGAAAAACTTGGTATCGGTCTCTCATGTCTGTCTGTCTGTTTGCCTGTCTGTCTGTCTGCCTACCTGTCTGTCTGCCTACCTGTCTGTCTGTCTGTCTGTCTGCCTGCCTGTCTGTCTGTCTCTTTCTCTCTCTGTCTGTCTGTCTGTCTGTCTGTCTGTCTGTCTGTCTGCCTGCCTGTCTGTCTGTCTGCCTACCTGTCTGTCTGTCTGCCTACCTGTCTGTCTGTCTGCCTGTCTGTCTGTCTCTGTCTCTTTCTCTCTCTGTCTGTCTGTCTGTCTGTCTGCCTGCCTGTCTGTCTGTCAGGAGTGAGGATGACTGTGACCTACTCTGGCAAAGTTGCCAACGCCACCTTCTTTGGTTTCCATCGGCTGCTGCTGCGTTGGCGAGGCAGCATCTACAAGCTCCTGTACCGGGAGTTCGTGGTGTTCGCTCTGCTCTACACGGCGCTGAGCACCGTCTACCGGTAATTCAGCCGCCACAGCCACCGTGAAACCTTGTAACTCCACTTCCTCTGAAGATGGTTTCATATGGTCACTTCGGTTGTCTGAGGGCCGACCACGCCTCAAAACCCGCTGTGTAAAGACGAAAGACTAAAACAAGGTTTTAGAGAGTTTAAGAGAGAACTAAACAAGTGGGTGAACTTTGACCTCCAGTCAGCGATCAGCATGACGCTAACAGACACCAGCATCAACAGGAATTGATTATATTTTCATAAAAGTGTTCATTTCTTGACCTCGTCTGTCGAGGGATTCAGACGATAAAGAAGGCAGTAAAATGGTTGAGACAAATCCAAGAGCCATGTTGGCTCCATTGTTGCTATGGTAACTGGTGATTCTGGTGTCCATGTCAGCATGGTGACATTCTGGAGGACATCGTTCCATAATTACAGTTTAGAGAGGCACAGGACAACCTGTCTGTCTGTCTCCCAGTGAGGTCACGTATAAGACCAGTAGAACAGTATAATGCCGACTATTAGCACCATTATAGTCTCTAAACCTGTTCTGAGGTCAGGCAATATAAAGGTTTTACAGTTTGTTAGCTAGCTAAGTAACTAGCCAGCAGGCTAATCTAGTTTATGGGACTACTAGCCACTGCTAACGCTAGCTTCTACTAGATACGTTAGCTAGTGTGCTAACCAGATGTGTTCACAACAAGACAGTTATGGTTAGCTGACCAGATCCTATGGTTAGCTAGCTAACAAGCTACATGATCTAAACACTAAATCAATCAGTGATGAAATGACAATCATGGAAGAGTAAATGTCTGGGGAAGAGACAGAGTTTAGGAGTTTAGATTTCAGACTTCATGTTCTGGTTTTGTATTTTCAGCCTCGTCCTGTCTGATCAGCAGAAGAGGTTCTTCGAGAAACTCTCCATCTACTGCGACAAATACGCAGAACAGATCCCAGTTACCTTCGTACTGGGTAGGTTTACTGACTGACTGAGCTGAAACACATAGAAGTACGTAAATAACCTTGACGCTAAAATGAGGCTACATTGGGTTTAAACGTGAAAGTTTAGTAGACGTGTATGGAAATTAAAGCATTGTCTTGTACATATGGACTCATTTACATCTGTTGCATTGTTTGAATGTGTAATAATGTTTTTACAGACAGAAAGATTGTTGAAAAGACGAAGTCACAACGACAGACGACAGGGAAATAAACAATAGAGATGTTTTAAGAAACTCACAGACAGACAGACAGAGAGAGAGACAGACAGACAGACAGACAGTGTACTCTGGTCATCAGATATTGTTGCCTCATTAGAGCAGCTGGGTACTAATGGAGGATCATTACAGAGAACAGCAGTCGGCTTGGTGTCGAGTATCAAAACCTCTTAGCCTTTATTTAACTGGAAGATTTACTTAACACAGAGCTGACCAGTACAACCAGTCTCCTATTGGAGCCACTGGGAGCTGACCAGTACGACCAGTCTCCTATTGGAGCCACTGGGAGCTGACCAGTACGACCAGTCTCCTATTGGAGCCACTGGGAGCTGACCAGTACGACCAGTCTCCTATTGGATCCACTGGGAGCTGACCAGTACGACCAGTCTCCTATTGGAGCCACTGGGAGCTGACCAGTACGACCAGTCTCCTATTGGATCCACTGGGAGCTGACCAGTACGACCAGTCTCCTATTGGATCCACTGGGAGCTGACCAGTACAACCAGTCTCCTATTGGAGCCACTGGGAGCTGACCAGTACAACCAGTCTTCTACACTGAGTCTCGGGACGGAGTGCTTCCTCCCAGTCTCCGAGTCTCGTACGTTCTGGCACTACATCAACAAATTTTCATGACGTTTCCGAAACTTTATGCACATCCGTGACTTTTCCAGGTTTTCCATGACCGTAGGAACCCTGATAACCTAGAAAATCAAATCAAACTACTTCAGTCAAGGTTAGTCAACTTAACCAGTTTGGTGAAGGTTAGCTTAAGGTTAAACTTTTCATAAACTTGATATGACACCAGGCTGCTCAAGAGCACCTCAGCAAATACTGCTGAAGTGTGTGTGTGTGTGTGTGTGTGTGTGTGTGTGTGTGTGTGTGTGTGTGTTTGTCAGGTTTCTACGTCACCCTGGTGGTGAACCGCTGGTGGAACCAGTTTGTCAACCTGCCCTGGCCTGATAGACTGATGTTCCTCATTTCTAGGTCTGTCTGTCTGTCTGTCTGTCTGTTTTAATATCAATCTTTACTCTAATTTAATTTTGTCAGCATTTAGTATGTATGTAAAGCATGTAAAGCAACCGTCCGTTCACACCCATCAGTCTGATCAACCGGATCACTGAGTCAAAGGTCCAATCAGCGCCAGGAAACAATGATGTGGATGCTCAACTAGTCACAACATCCACAACTGAACTTTGAGGTCATCGTCCAACAGCCAATCAGATTTCTGCTTCCTTGTTTCCTACGGTTGTGATTTAGTTACATGATCACTAGATCAAAATGGAGCAAAAGTTGATTCCAGATGTTCAAATCTTCCCAGTTCTCTACAATTTTAATCTGAAAGTCTCTAAAACTTGATCCACGAAGATCTGAAGACATTTACTGAGTTTCCATTAATGCTAACTGGTTAGTGCTTGCTAGCTAGGTTAGCTTGTTAAAACGTAACGTTACGAAAAGCAAAACTAGCCCTTCATCTCATCGAGTCTCAAAGGACTTCACAGAGAACTAATCAACTAATCAATAACCAATCACAGAAAAAAGTGATGCAATACAGGGTTAGGGGTTCTGTCCGGTAAATGCTTGCTGGGTTTGGTCACGTAAACGCACACAGATGACATGTAATCTCTGTATTCTAACACGTAATCTCTGTATTCTAACAACTAAATCTGTATTTTAACATGTAATCTGAATTCTAACACGTAATCTGAATTCTAACATGTAATCTGAATTCTAACATGTAATCTGAATTCTAACACGTAATCTGAATTCTAACACGTAATCTGAATTCTAACATGTAATCTGAATTCTAACATGTAATCTGAATTCCCCTCAGCTGTGTTCAGGGAGGCGATGAACATGGCCGCCTGCTGCGCCGCACGCTGATGCGTTACATCAACCTGACGTCGCTCCTCATCTTCCGTTCCGTCAGCACCGCCGTCTGCAAACGCTTCCCGACGATGGAGCATGTGGTAGAGGCAGGTAGGAGGGTGTGTGTGTGTGTGTGTGTGTGTGTGTGTGTGTGTGCTAGTACTGCAGAGCAATTTAGTTTGTTTGAATAAATGATAAAACTAAAAGAGTAAAAGAAACGGTCTCCTATGTTTTTCTATTTCTATTTTATTTTATTATTATTATTGGCCTGTCATAAATAAATCATTCCTATTCAGGGATATTATTATTATTATTATTATTATTATTATTATTATCATTTTCTCTGATTTGATTGAAGATTGTCACACACAGTGCATATGTTGATCAGATGAAGAACTCATATCAATATGTATATATGTATAAGTATGTGTCTATGTAACCATGTACATGATGTGTCTCAGTGTGTGAACATCAGACTCAGATTGGGTTAGGCTGGATTCCTTCCTTCCTGTAATCCTCTCATCTGACCCCAGGGATTGGCTCGTTATCGGCCAATTAGAGCAGGCCTCATCCCTCCAAGAGCTGAAGTACACAGCCGAATCTATGATCTATAACATAATATGATGTTATACACTGTTATCAGATCAGCACAAAATGGATCAGGATGTAAATTCTGCCCTGCTTAACTATCAATAATGAGTTATGTGAGTCATGCAGGAATATGTCCGGAGCACAGACATGAAATATGTGCATATATAAATATAGGTGCATATAAATCTAGGCATGTTAAACACAACATTGTAAACACTATTCATAATATATACACAATGTAGACACGCCGGTCTCTTTAATGACAACATGAACTCAGACTACTCAGACCACCGTTTACTAATCACAGTGTCAAGACGCCACGCTTCCTCCGAGCCGATCAGACGGGCCCCTCCCCTATCAGACAGACTCCTCCTTCATCAGACAGGCTCCTCCCCTATCAGACAGACTCCTCCCTCATCAGACAGGTTCCTGCCTCACCAGACAGGCTCCTCCCTCACCAGTAAGGCCCCTCCCCTATCAGACAGGCCCCTCCCCTATCAGACAGGCTCCTCACTCATGAACACTGCTACGTAAGCAGACATTAATGACATTAGTGTGTTGTTCCACTGTGGAAGTAAACCAGGAAGAGAGTTTTGTTGCTGGGTGAGTAACTTTCGTTGCACCATCGTCGACCATCTCCAGTTCATCTATGACCTCCTTGTAATGAACGGATGCTGGGTAATGTAATGTGGTAAACGTACATATGTTTAATTATAACTTCTATCGATGATGAGTGATAATTGTAGTTTGATGGCAGCAGTAATCTGGACTGGAAGAGAACTAGGACAACGTCACTTCAGATCCTATCGACTTTACATCAAACCAACAAAAAGTAACAAAAGTAACAAAAAGTAAAAGTGTAAAAGAAATTCTACAGACATTATAGAATCAAACCACACTGAAAGTTTGAATTTGAGTTTGAATACATCACTTGACTAAACTCTTATGTGTCTGCAGGTTTTATGACTCCGGAGGAGAGGAAGGTGTTTGAGAACATCCGCTCTCCTCATCTGAAGTACTGGATCCCTGTCGTCTGGTTCTCCAACCTGGCGTCGAAGGCCCGGCACGACGGACGCATCCAGGACAGTGTGGACCTGCAGACTCTACTCACTGTAACGCACTGACGCTGGGTTGATGGGAAATATGACACATCCAATCAGAAAGGCTGAATGGAAGCTTAGAGATGGATTTGTCTAATTAGGAATTATCAAATTAGATGAGCAAATTATTTATTTATATTTTTACGCTCACAAAGTTATATGATAAATAGCGATATATATGTTTTTGTCAAATGATGACGTACCAAATTAGAAAGGCTTAATAGGAAATGGTAAAACTTGATAAAATGTATTGAATATCATGAAAAAGTTTTCATGCTCGCTTGAGGAGTTTAATAAAGAAATTTGCGATAAATGACCATGGAAACACATTTGTATAATAAATATTGACAGCATCAACTGCTGACTTCAATTTCATACAGTATGTCAATGCAATTACAATTAGCTAGCTATAGCAGTACACTAGCTAGCAAGACTTTAGTAGCCAACAAGATTATACTCACTAGCTAACACACACTAGCTAGCAAGCTGTACTAGATAACAAAACTATACTAGCTAACACTAGTTTATGAGTTGACAAAGCTATACTAGCTAAGAAAGCTACATTAGTTAACAAAACTATAAACGAATGTGACTATCCAAGTTAACAAAAGTCTACTACTAGTATACAAGATAACAAATTTGTAGCCATAGTTAATAATTACTAGCTAGAAAAGCTAGCTTAAAAACACTGTACTAGTTACCAGAACTCAAATTCAACTCTCTATTACCATACAATGCCTATAAAAAGTATTTACCCCCCTTGGATGTTTCACCCTTTTGTTACTTTTATACATGAAATCATGGTCAATATAATTTGGCTTTTTTGACAAGAATTTGCACACAAAAAAAACTCTTTAATATCAAAGTGAAAACATATTTTTACAAAATAATGTCAATTAATTAAAAATATATAAGGTAAAGTAAATGATTGCATAAATATTCACCTCCTTCAGGTCAGTATTTAGTAGATGCACCTTTGGCTGCAATCACAGCACTGAGTCTGTGTGGATATGTCTCAGTCAGGCTGGCACATCTGGACACTGCAATTTTTCTCCATTCTTCCTTGCAAAACAGCTCAAGCTCTGTCGGGTTGCTCGGGGATCGGGCGTGAACAGCTCTTTTCAAGTCCAGCCACAAATTCTCTATTGGATTGAGATCTGGGCTTTGACTTGGCCACTCCAGAACATTCACTTTGTTGTCTTTGAACCATTTCTGTGTAGCTTTTGCTGTATGCTTGGGGTCGTTGTCTTGCTGGAAAATAAATCTTCTCCCAAGTCGTAGTTCTCTTGCAGACTGAGTCAGATTATCCTCCAGGATTTGGCGATATTTTTCTGCATTCATGTTCCCCTCTACCTTTACAAGCCTTCCAGGGCCTGCTGCTGAGAAGCATCCCCAGAGCATGATGCCACCACCATGCTTCACGGTGGAGATGGTGTGTTTGTGGTGATGTGCAGTGTTTGGTGTTCGCCAAACATAGCGTCTAGTCTGATGGCCAAAAAGCTCAATTTTTGTCTCATCAGACCAAAGAACCTTCTTCCAATTGACCTTGGAGTCTCCCACATGCCTTTGGGCGAATTCCAGGCGAGATTTCATATGAGCTTTTTTCAACAGTGGCTTTCTCTTTGCCACTCTCCCATACAGCTTCGACTGGTGAAGAACCCGGGCAACAGTTGTTGTATGTACAGTCTCTCCCATCTGAGCCACTGAAGCTTTTAACTCCTTCAGAGTGGTCATAGGTGTCTTGGTGGCCTCCCTCACCAGTCTTCTTCTTGCCCGGTCACTCAGTTTGTGAGGACGGCCAGCTCTAGGCAGATTTAAACAAGTGCCATACTCCTTCCATTTCTTAATGATGGATTTAACTGAACTCTGTGGGATGTCCAGTGAGTTGGAAATCTTTTTGTAGCCATCTCCTGACTTATACTTTTCAATGATCTTTTCTCTGAGTTGCTTGGAGTGTTCTTTTGTCTTCATGTTGCAATTGTAGCAGGAATACCGATGAACCAGAGACTGGACCTCCCAGACACAGGTGTTTTTATACTACAATCACTTGACACACATCAACTGCACTCTGGTGATCTCCATTCCACTTATTATGACACTGCTGGCATCAACTAGCTGGACCTCTGTTGAATTAGGTCAGTCACTTTAAAGGGGGTGAATATTTATGCAAACACTTATTTTACACTATATATTTTTAATTAATTGACATTAGTTTGTAAAAATCTGTTTTCACTTTGACATGAAAGAAGCTTTTTTTTGCAAATTCTTGTCAAAAAAGCCAAATTATATTGACCATGATTTCATGTATAAAAGCAACAAAAGGGGGGTGAATACTTTTTATAGGTATTGTATATAAACATATATACATATACACCATATGCATATATGTTGATTTAGTTCCACAATCTCCAACAGCAAAATCACTCATCTCTACTCCAAAAGACCTCTACTCTACTCTACTGTTGTGTACTATACTCTGCTGTATTCTACTTTAGTGTACTGTACAGGAATCTACTGTGCTGTTCTCTACTTTACTTTACTCTACTCTGTTCTAACTGGGGTTACAGACAGGGTTGTAGTTGACCTGTTGTCTGTCTCAGTTATATTAATAACATGATGTATACAGATATTAATAACATCTAAATAATATAATCTCTGTCTGTCTGCCTGTCTGTCTGTCTGCCTGCCTGCCTGCCTGTCTGTCTGTCTAGGAGATGAATAAGTTCAGGACTTGGTGTTCGACTCTGTTCGGCTACGACTGGGTCGGCATCCCATTGGTCTATACACAGGTAATCTCTGCCTGCCTGTCTTCCTGTCTGTCTGCCTGCCTGTCTGTCTCTCTCTAAGTCATAACTTTTCTTCCTTTCTCTCGTGTCTGTCTCTCTACCTGTCTTTTTCTCCAGGTCGTCACTCTTGCCGTCTACACGTTCTTCTTTGCTTGTCTGATTGGTCGACAGTTCCTCGACCCCGCCCAGGGTTATCAAGGTCACGACCTTGACCTCTACGTCCCCATCTTCACCCTGCTGCAGTTCTTCTTCTACTCTGGCTGGCTGAAGGTGCACACACACACACACACACACACACACACACATTTAATCTTGTAGTTTTTATCATTAAAAATGAAAAACTGCCAAATATTTTTTTTAAATCACATCAGGAACAATTTTCCTTCTGACTGATCAAGTGTGTGTTACCCAGAGTAACTTCAGAGGTCATAGGTCACACTGACCCTGTGACCCTCCAGTGGCACGACAACTTTACCATCTCAACTCTAACCATCAGGTCAGTGACTGATTTCTGTCTTGTTGCTAGGTAGCAGAACAGCTGATCAACCCTTTTGGAGAAGATGACGATGACTTTGAAGCCAACTGGATCATTGACCGGAATCTACAGGTCAGTAGCCAATCACAGCATTCATAGAGAGGACACTTCCTGGTGTAAGACATGGGCTCACATAGTCCTCAACCAGCACTCCTAGTGCTCTAGTTAGCAGTAATAGTTAGTTAGGAGTAGTTAGTAATAGCAGTTATGTGTCCCTTTGAATATTTGTTGTACTTGTCGATTAAAAGCAAATTCATATTGTTTCAAAATCAGAGAAAAGGTTGATCGTGTTACCTGTCCACCCACTCACCTGCTTACCTGTCCACCCGTTCACCTGTTTACCTGTCCACCCACTCACCTGCTTACCTGTCCACCCACTCACCTGCTTACCTGTCCACCCGTTCACCCATTTACCTGTCAACCCATTCACCTGTTTACCTGTCCACCCGTTCACCCATTTACCTGTCCACCCACTCACCTGTTTACCTGTCCACCCGTTCACCTGTCCACCCACTCACCTGTTTACCTGTCCACCCATTCACTCGTTTACCTGTCCACCCGTTCACCCTTTTACCTGTTCACCCACTCACCCGTTTACCTGTCCACCCGTTCACCTGTCCACCCTTTTACCTGTTCACCCACTCACCCGTTTACCTGTCCACCCATTCACCTGTCCACCTGTTTACCTGTTCACCCACTCACCCGTTTACCTGTCCACCCGTTCACCTGTCCACCCTTTTACCTGTTCACCCACTCACCCGTTTACCTGTCCACCCGTCCACCTGTTTACCTGTCCACCCACTCACCTGTTTACCTGTCCACCCATTCACTCGTTTACCTGTCCACCCGTTCACCCTTTTACCTGTTCACCCACTCACCCGTTTACCTGTCCACCCGTTTACCTGTCCACCCGTTCACCTGTCCACCTGTTTACCTGTTCACCCACTCACCCGTTTACCTGTCCACCCTTTTACCTGTTCACCCACTCACCCGTTTACCTGTCCACCCGTTCACCTGTCCACCTGTTCACCCACTCACCCGTTTACCTGTCCACCCGTTTACCTGTTCACCCACTCAGCCGTTTACCTGTCCACTTGTTCACCCATTTACCTGTCCACTTGTTCACCCATTTACCTGTCTACCCGTTCACCTGTTTACCTCTTCACCCACTCACCCGTTTACCTGTCCACCCATTTACCTGTTCACCCACTCACCCGTTTACCTGTCCACCCATTTACCTGTTCACCCACTCACCCGTTTACCTGTCCACCCATTTACCTGTTCACCCACTCAGCCGTTTACCTGTCCACTTGTTCACCTGTTTACCTGTCCACCCGTTCCCTCGTTTACCTGTCCACCCGTTCACCCTTTTACCTGTTCACCCACTCACCCGTTTACCTGTCCACTCGTTTACCTGTCCACCCTTTCACCCTTTTACCTGTTCACCCACTCACCCGTTTACCTGTTCACCCACTCATCCGTTTACCTGTCCACCCGTTTACCTGTCTACCCACTCACCCGTTTACCTGTTCACCCACTCACCCGTTTACCTGTCCACCCGTTTACCTGTCTACCCACTCACCTGTTTACCTGTTCACCCACTCACCCGTTTACCTGTCCACCCGTTCACTCGTTTACCTGTCCACCCGTTCACCCTTTTACCTGTTCACCCACTCACCCGTTTACCTGTCCACCCGTTTACCTGTTCACCCACTCACCCGTTTACCTGTTCACCCACTCACCTGTTTACCTGTCCACCCGTTTACCTGTCTACCCGTTCACCTGTCTACCCGTTCACCTGTTCACCCACTCACCCGTTTACCTGTTCACCCACTCACCCGTTTACCTGTCTACCCACTCACCTGTTTACCTATTCACCCACTCACCTGTTTACCTGTCCACCCGTTTACCTGTTCACCCACTCACCCATTTACCTGTCTACCCGTTTACCTGTCCACCCGTTCACCCATTTACCTGTCCACCCACTCACCCATTCACCCGTTCACCGTCAGGTGTCTCTGCTGGCTGTAGATGAGATGCATATGAACCTGCCTCACCTGAGCCGGGACGTGTACTGGGACGACCTGGCGGCCAGGCCGCCGTACACGCTGGCGGCGGCTGACTACTGCATCCCGTCCTTCCTGGGCTCCACCACAGATATGGGGTAGGACCATCACACCACCAAGCATCCTCAGAATGAGCTGATATTTCCCATGATGCACGGCTGGACCCGCTTTATTGGTTGCTATGCCAAGTTAGTGAGGTTTCTTGTTTTCTATTCTCATGGATGTCCACTAGAGGACACAGCGCCCCCTGTGGGGATTTGAGCGATATTCCTTTACAGACACGCAGAGGTCCCACTCTGACCCACGTGGACTAAACGGAGTACATGACATGAAAATAAGGATTATCAAACCAGCTTTGAAGCAGTTCTGAGATCAGCCATGAGTCAGTAGTTGTTTTCTGATGAATTTCAGCATACGGGTCAGTGGGAAGGATTATTAAGGGTTAATGTAGCGATCATTAACACGATGAGAACCTCCCCTCCAGACTGTCGGACATCCTCCAGTGTGAGGAGGCTGACCATACCGACGGTCGTCCACGGCGACAGGACTCCGTTCTGGCTCGTCGCCAAGAGTCGGTAAGGTCCATATAATATTTATTATTATTTTGAAATGAACATTTCTTTTAATATATTTTTTACTACTGAAAATATATTTCCCACTAGCATGGGGCGTAGGGCTGTCCACTGACTGGAGACGTTCAGCTACACTTGATGAACCGTTGATGTTAAATGACACCAAATGGTTTTGGTGTTTTGAATGGTGGCTTCTTGACAGCACTTGGACTTTTGATCCAAAGCACCTTGCAGGCCCATGACTGCATACATCCTTAAAGTAAGATCACATGAATCTTACTGAAATTGGATAATTGCAACAGCAAAGAATAGAGGTGTAGGTCGGAGGGCAAAGGGTAAAACAGGTACAAAAGGATAGAAATAAAAAAAGATTCACGTCTTCATGATAGTAAATCTACATCATATTCATATGTAGATCACAGTGATACGTGGATCAGGAAGTCTTCTGTCTCTTACACCTGCTGCCTTTTTCTTCCTTGAAAGACGTCATGGTCTTGTTGAGCTTCGTGTCCCATAGGCTGTTGAAACAGTTAAGAAGCCACCACATCGTTTACCCGCAGCAGGAGACATGCTGTAAGTGTTTTTGCCAGCCGTCATGTTTGACGTTGCTCAGCGGTCTTGGTATTTGCAGGTCTTGGGTCGAGTCCGCAGACTGCTGAGCGTCCAGGAGCCTCCAGAGCTCCTCCCACCTCGACCCACGTTCAAACGACACAGCAGCGACGCAGCCGGCGGCTTCTTCCCCTTCACCCCCGACTACAGGTACGCTGTTGATCTGTCTGTCTGTCTGTCTGTCTGTCTGTCTGTCTGTCTGTCTGTCTGTCTGTCTGTCTGTCTATCCATCAGTGGTGGCTAGGGGCAGCACCCCACTTGATTTGATGGAGAAAAAAATAATAAAAAGTATATATATATATATATATATATATATATATATTTATTTTTTAAATCTGAACACATTTCATAGATTGTATTTATAATTCATATAAATGTGTTCTAGTCAATACGTGTATGTTGAATCATTGGCTTTGGTTGGTTTGTGGACTTCATTAGCGTCTCTGTTGCTCTGGGGTGCCGAGTTGTACGCCCCTCACACTACATTGACATGCATTGTCACCTGGTGGTTGTTGGAAGTACTGCACTTTAGCTTGAGGTCTATGACAGCATTTGGGGCGCTGGACGGAAACGCCCTGGTCCATTCAAACGAATATCGTAGTCATGGTCAGTAGATGCACAAGAGAGCACAGAGACGTGTTGAGTCATATTTGATTGACTTCGCTCCGGCACTAAAAAAAATAGCACTAAAACTGTAGCAGTTAAAAGACCAAAGCCCTGTTGTTTGTGCACTCGACTCGGCTACTGCTTTTTCAGAGCGCAAAAAAACAGAAGTAAGCATTATTAATTGAACAAATATATATATATTTGCATACTATAATAAAGAAAAGCATTATAAAAACGGGAATAACTGGTTATATGCAAAAAGACTTGATTTAACTTAATTCATCCCATAATGGTGATTGTCTCTGTTCCCTTGTTCATTATGGCCTATATTAAAATAAAATATGTATTAAAATAATTAATAACACCAGTAAAACTATTAGTCGGTTGAAAAGACGATGTATTCCTATGAGGTGCGCCCGGCCGGTGGGATCCGCGGCATCGTTAACATGGGAGCGGAAGTGAAGCGCAGCAGTGCACGTGTACGTGCACGTGTACGTGCACGTCCGGTGGGTACGGGGCGTCACTCTATGATCGCTGTGTCTGTCATGACCCGCCCCACTTAGTCAGCCAATCACTGGCCGCCACTGCTATCCGTCTGTCTGTCTGTCTGTCTGTCTGCCATTTAAATCACTACAGGTACTCTATTGGTCCATTTAAATCACTACAGGTACTCTATTGGTCCATTTAAATCACTACAGGTACTCTATTGGTCAATCATCACAGCTACTACAGGAGCTCCTCCCCTTTCTCAGTCAGTATCTAGTCAGTTACCTGGCAGTTGAGCTCCATCCTGTTGTTTGGATTATTTTAGTTCTGACAGTTTTATACGTTTACCATTTGTCTCATTCGTTAATATGTTTATCCATCACCTGTCTACCCATCTGTCTGTCCATCCAGAGTCCATCCCGGCCCAGAGGATGTAGCTCCTCCCTCCTCCTCCTCGGCTCTGTTCCCTCCTCACCCCCCCAACCCCAAGACTGTGGACACCCTGGCCACGCTGAGGGAGGTGAGCAGCACCCCGTCCTCCCCCGACGCACAGCACCCGCCCTCCCGCTCCCCCTCCACCCAAAAACCGCTGCTTGTCGTCAGCCCGCCGGGCTTCCACAGCAACGTGGACTTTGGCGTCGGCAAAGTCCCGAAACCTCCGAACAGCCTGGAGGCCTGGCAGAAGCCTGGGGCTCAGGTAGACCCCTCCCCCACCGAGGAGGCCCTGGGCTGGGACAACTCAAGGTGATTCACTGGGCTAAATGTTTTTGGCTTCTAGTGTTGTGATGTTGCTTGTCCCCTCCTTGTTTTCTGCTCCTCGGTTGTCCCCTCCTTGTTTTCTGCTCCTCGGTTGTCCCCTCCTTGTTTTCTGCTCTTAGTAACCTGACTACTTCTGTTTTTTCACTCCTAGCATGATGATGGTGCTTAATGCTTCCGATCCTCTTCTGACCCCTCCTCTCATTTCCCCTTTTAGTCTAACCCTGACCCGTCCTGTGTTTTCCTAGGGACGGTTCCTCGGCCTGTTGTTCCCCCACCCAGTTGGGGCCCAAGAAGTTCCGCTGGAGCGTCCCCAAGGGCCGGGACCACACCGCCACCCAGGACCGGCCCTCCGCCCGGGTCCGTGGTCGCCAGCTTTCCTTCCAGTTTTCCAGGCAGTCGTCCAAGGCCTCGGTCCGCAGCCTGCCGAGCCCCAAGGCCCTGGGGAGGAAGAGGCGTGGCCTGAGCATCCTCCGACCCCCCCGCTTGATTCGCCAGCCTGCCCAGAACGAGGCCCTGCAGCTCCCGGACGCTGAGCACGACTTCCAGGGAATGCTGGCAACGGGACGGCAACAGGAAAGGAACCAATAACAGCCAAGAGATCAATAATCCCAACTCCCGAACACAGAGCTCAGAAAACAAATGAGAACCAGTCGAGTTTGTAACAAAAAAAGACAATCATAGAGCTTGAAACGACATTACCCAAGTCTTAACTTAACTTGAGATAACAACTCATGGTTACTTAATTTTTTCATTTGGAACCAGACGGGTCACTAGTGAAGGTTACGCTCCAAACTAGTATCTTTAGTATCTCCAGTAAAAGAGGGCAGGTGCCACAGGGTGTCTGCAAGTTTCATCAACTTGAATTTAACATGAAAATGAAAACAGATGATCAGAACCTGGTCTGATGACTGGACCCGTTTCTGGACCCAAAACCTCTTAAACTGCTTTATTTAACTGTATTCAAGACCATTCAAGACCTGCAGGCACCCTGTATGAGGAACTATCAGGGCAAAATTCTGGTGGTCACAAGTACTGACTGGATGTGCATTGCCTTAAAAAAGTTGCTTGTGTGAGGTTGCCTGTTGCACTGCCAGCCTGGCCAAAGGCAACCACCCTGTTGAGGTGCAGAGGTGCATGATGACCATCACATCTATTGATTATCAACAGTTTGACCTGCTGTTTTCAGCTCTACAATCCAGCTGTGAGGCTGCAGCCTCTCTTTCCACCACTGGCCTTGTTAGGTCTTTATTTGAATGGTTTGTGTCTGTCTGAGTAGTGAGTCCACTACAGTTCCTCCTGGAAGACCAGCACCAGCACCAACACCACCCCCAGTCTGTTTTTAGGAAAAAAATGGATGTACATTTAACAGAATCTTTATTTCATCTTTACTTCAATGTCTTTGGCTCCAGTGTGTTATGTGTGTTCATAATGTAGATGGCGTTTTAAAAACTATTTGCCTATATACGCCGGCACCAACTGAAATAAGAGCAATCTTAAATTTTGTTCTTACCTACAAACGAATGGAAAACAAGAGAACATTGATGAAGGCCTCAAAGTTACTTTTAAGTGAGAGCATTTGAAGATCAAATCTGTGCATACATATGGTTCCTGCATGAGGCCCAATGTCTTTCACAACATATTTCTGGTCTTGTGGTTGAATGGTTCCCTTATGCAGTCAGTTGACAGGCAAACCATATCAGCTGGATGTTCCAGGAACCGATTTGATCGTTTTCTACGACCAGGGAAAAGTCGGCCAATGCTGAACCGCTGTCGCCTTGTTGCGTTTGTAGGCTGCAGTTGGCAGCCAACATTTCTACCCATCAGCAGCCATACATACAGCCATGTCCATCTTAACAAGTCATTGAGTCTGGAAAGGCAGTTGCACCTGTTTCTAATGCAAATTCACTCGTCTAAAGAATTTTCTTGACTCAACACGTGATCACGATGTTAGTGGCCTCATACTGTCACTTGTTTCAGGAAAATTCTCGAAACAGGTGAAATCATCAAATTGGTACCGTAGGTGAGATTCCAGACTGCACCATCTGATAGGAAACGTGAGAGTCTAAAATACAGAAGCTGGTATGGAAACTGGAAACGTGCTGTACTCACCTGCTCCAGTCAGCAGGTCAGAGGATGTTGCTTCACCAGCAGATAGAGGTGTGAGGTTTCATGAGGTCGGCAGGCTGCTGGTGCACTATCACCAAATCAAATCACATTTATCAGTACAGCACTTCATCACCGTTCCAGTCTCAGGCTTCACAGTGGCCAACATGTGAAACAGTAAATGGTTAGTACACGACATCCTCCAGCCTTGGACCCTCACAGAGGACAAGGACAAACTCCCACAAAACCTTTTAGGGTAAAAATTGGAAGAAACCTTGGGAGGGGCTACTCAGAGAGGGAGGGGTTACTCAGAGAGGGAGGGGCTACTCAGAGAGGGAGGGGTTACTCAGAGAGGGAGGGGCTACTCAGAGAGGGAGGGGTTACTCAGAGAGGGAGGGGCTACTCAGAGAGGGATCCCCCTACCAGGACGGTTGGGCTGCAATAGATGCGAGTTTGGGCAAGCAGAGTAAACACAATGCATAAAGGTTTATTATGGTGGGACATCCAGATCTGATGGGGCATCACAGCAAACAGCAACTCAGTCAGCATCACCCGTGGCAACCGCCAGGGCCGGCACTGACACAACCCATTGATTGTTTTACCCAATACTGAATGTTCTAAATTGGATATTTGTACATGGACATAAGTGTGTAGCTGTCAGTAATCTGTTAACCTGTTAAACTGTTTAAAGGTTTCTAGAACAAGACCTTACATCTGCTGCTATACAGAGTATATCAATAAAAAATGTTTTATAGTAAAACATTATTGAAGGACGTCAATTTGTCTTGAAGATTTTATTCTGTGAATGATATCACTTCCTCCACACACAGATTTCAGCCAATGAGAGTTGATTTTCTCTTCACATCTTTCTCAGTATTTGTATTTATTCCTGTTTGGTATCCAACAGTATACCAGTATAATTCTAGTATAATAGTATATATTATAGTATAATTCTAATTCTAAAATGAAGCACCATGTTGGAGGCCCTCTGGTGAACCAACAGGAACACATGAAAAACCTTAGAGTCAGTATAAGCAGCTCCATGACTCCCAGTCCAGTTTGCCTTTCACACTAAGGCTGAATCCCAATTCACCCCTTAGACCTTCCCCTCCGTTTTGCGCGTTCATGTGGAGGGGTAGGGGGTCTGATCCTCTTGTGATGGAGGGGTAGGGGGTCTGATCCTCTTGTGATGGAGGGGTAGGGGGTCTGATCCTCTTGTGATGGAGGGGTAGGGGGTCTGATCCTCTTGTGATGGAGGGGTAGGGGGTCTGATCCTCTTGTGATGGAGGGGTAGGGGGTCTGATCCTCTTGTGATGGAGGGGTAGGTGAAGGTCTAGGACTACATGACCCTCCAAATGGAGATTTATTTTTTTCAAGGGCACACTACAAATGAGAAATCTCCCAGAATGCCCTGCAAATCAACAGGAAGATCATGGGGACCGCTACACTACCATCAAAGTGATCACAAATGTAGCATTTTCTTTGTTAATAAAGATTTTAAAAATATTCTAACCGTGGTATTATCTTAGCTTAAAAAACACTCAACCCTTTTTTCAGGCAGTTTCAGACCAACTCCAGTGAACGCATCACAACTGGACTTGGTCCTGATTGGCTCCCTCACTAAAGACTTCAAAGACTCCAATCAGGCCAGTTTGCATCATTGACCTCATTTGAATTAGAGGAGCTGGTGCTGTTGACCAATCAGGATCCAGGATTCTGAGGGCTTAGTCTTCACATGCATTCAGTTTAACGTTGAACTAAACTACATTTAATAATAAAACACCATGAAGAACTTTATTCTATCATGAAGATTTGAAAATAAAATCATGAAGTGAATAAAATGGGGCCTATGTAGCAACTGCAGTTTAGGGAAGTAACATTGTAGTCATGCTGCTTTAAACAGTTTCCAATCTAGCTAGCTAGCTAGGCTAGGTAATGCTAGCCAAAACAACATTAACATATTTGCTGAACTGTAGCCGGAAAATTACAGTACAGCTAAAATGATAAAACTTTTTGTTGAATAGGTGACAATGTTAGCTAGCTAACAGTGTAATGGATGACCTGTGTCACTTTATTAATAAATATATATATATATATATATATATAGTATATTTGGTTTTTATGCCATCCTAGAATCAAATTCTACATTCTGACTCGCTACCCCCGCTACAGTGACACGCTACCCCCACTACAGTGCTACAGTCGCTACAACACGCTACCCCCACTACAGTGCTACAGTCGCTACAACACGCTACCCCCACTACAGTGCTACAGTCGCTACAACACGCTACCCCCACTACAGTGCTACAGTCGCTACAACACGCTACCCCCACTACAGTCGCTACAACACGTTACCCCCACTACAGTGCTACAGTCGCTACAACACGCTACCCCCACTACAGTGCTACAGTCGCTACAACACGCTACCCCCACTACAGTGCTACAGTCGCTACAACACGCTACCCCCACTACAGTGCTACAGTCGCTACAACACGCTACCCCCACTACAGTGCTACAGTCGCTACAACACGCTACCCCCACTACAGTCGCTACAACACGTTACCCCCACTACAGTGCTACAGTCGCTACAACACGCTACCCCCGCTACAGTGCTACAGTCGCTACAACACGCTACCCCCACTACAGTGCTACAGTCGCTACAACATGCTACCCCCACTACAGTGCTACAGTCGCTACAACATGCTACCCCCCACTACAGTGCTACAGTCGCTACAACATGCTACCCCCACTACAGTCGCTACAACATGCTACCCCCACTACAGTCGCTACAACACGCTACCCCCACTACAGTCGCTACAACACGTTACCCCCGCTACAGTGCTACAACTTGCTACCCCCGCTACAACACGCTACCCCTGCCACAGTGCTACAACACGCTACCCCCGCCAGTGCTATAGTCGCTACAACTTGCTACCCCGCTAGTGCTACAGTCGCTACAACACGTTACCCCCGCTACAGTGCTACAACTTGCTACCCCCACTACAACACGCTACCCAGTAGCGTGCTACAACACGCTACCCCCGCCAGTGCTATAGTCGCTACAACTTGCTACCCCGCTAGTGCTACAGTCGCTACAACACGCTACCCCCACTACAGTGCTACAGTCGCTACAACACGCTACCCCCACTACAGTCGCTACAACACGCTAGCCCCACTACAGTCGCTACAACACGCTACCCCCCACTACAGTCGCTACAACACGCTACCCCCACTACAGTCGCTACAACATGCTAGCCCCGTGACAGACAGACACAGGCAGGATGAGGAGAGTTCATGGCACCGGCATGTCGCTTTATTTGAATCACAACAACAGAAGACGACCCGATCTTGACTGCTGCTGTCCAGCTCGTCTCACCTTCATCCTCCTGTTTTTGGCTTGCTCGCTTCACTAACAACAGTTCATTAAATTTGTATCATACATACTAGAAACATTTTGATTAAATATTAATATTTCTACAAGCTTGATTATTAATATTGATTATTTATTGATTGTGCTGATGTTAGTTATTGATAACTAACGGGTTAGTGCCTGGCAGGCGCGAAGCCGACTCGGTCCTGTCCTCTATCGAAGACGCTGTAGTACTCAGACAGAAATACATCTCCCAGAATCCACAGGGGGCCCTGAGGAGACATGATGTCCACCGCCTGGAAACCACTGAAACACAGCTCCTTGTCGCCCAGCACTTCCTGTAGACATGGAGGGCAGCAGAGAGACAGACAGACAGAGAGAGAGACAGATAGACAGACAGACAGACAGACAGACAGAGAGTGAGTGACTATGCGTGTAAACAGCAGGCAAACAGACAGACAGACAGACAGACAGACAGGTTTCACCTTCCTAATGTAGCTCTGTGCTGTCAGGCTGTACTCTGCTCCTCCCAGGTTGAAGGTCACATGAGGTAAACTGGACAACCGGGCACAGTCAACGAGGTACTGCAACACACACACACACACACACACACAGTGGTTAACAACGCTAATCCAGGTGGGAGAAGCAGACCGGTGTTGTGTTCTGTTTTATAGAGGCTGTAAACACACAGATAAATATAAAGAATAACAAAAACCAAAGACAAGAAAAATGAAACCTCTTCAAGGACCCCTGGAACCTCCTCAAAGACACCTAGAACCTCTTCAAGGACCCCTGCATGATTATTGTCAAAACCTGGCCAAATCCCAGGTCTGAGATCTCTCACCTCTCCAATATTAGTGGGCGTGGCTCCAATCAGCTGCTGGAGGCTGAGGATGTCATTGGTCGGTCCGGCAATGAGGGAGGTTCCCGTGTCAACGATTGCCTGGCAACCGCGAGGACAGAACGAACTGACACCCTGCACGGCCACACTGCAACACACACACACACACACATGAATGTTTGTATGTGTGTGTGTGTGTGTGTGTGTGTGTGTGTGTGTGTGTGTGTGTGTGTGTGTGTGTGTGTGTGTGAGAGACACCTGTCCATCTTAATCTGCCAGTATCCCTTAGCGGTGACAGGGAGCCAGTTGATTGGTCCGGTGTACAACGCCTCGTTTGTTCCGCCTAGCAACAGCTCGCCCCCCGGGTCACCCCCACTCGCCCTCCTGCAGAGATGGAGAGTGTACGATGTCTCACTCCTGTAAACTCATGAAACTCATTGAACTCATGGAACCTCCTGGAACCCCCTGGACCTCCCCCTGGAGATCCCTGGAGACACATTTGATCAAATGTAATGAAGGAAGACATGACTTCACCAACCCCCAGATCAGTCAGCTCCCAGTAGAACCATTACAACTGGTCAGCTCCCAGTATGAAGGAGAACTGCATGAATGTGGGCGGTGCTCGTCCCTGGAGAAATGAAAGTCCTGGAAACCTTGAAGCTGTCAGGTGATGTTTTACCTGCTGAGGTAGAAGGAGAAGACAGGCGGCTCCACGACCTTCTGCGCCATCATGCTGTCGAACACAGGGTTTCCCAGGATCTCTGCCAGGGGCGGGTACGCCATCCCCAAAACGCCGTCAAACCTCGCCATGACGAACGAGGCGCCGGGCTCGTAGACCGACTCCCCAAACTCCTGGTTCACCACAGTCAGACCCCCAACCTGGAGTAGAGTACAGTGGAGTACAGTGGAGTACAGTAGAGGACAATAGAAGACAGTAGAAGACAGTAGAAGATAGTAGAGGACAATAGAGGACAGCAGAAGACATTAAAAGACAGTAGAGGGCATTAGAGGACAGTATAAGACAATAGAGGAAGTAGAGGACAGTAGAGACCTGCAGCGTCTCTCTTGCCATCACTCCCAGCAGGTGTCCAGATCCGTAGTTGATCCCAAACATTCGACCATCGTGCCGAAAGGAAGTCGACTCAAATGCCTTGAAACGCTTGTGGAGGGCTGGACGGACGGACGGACAGACAGACAGACAGACAGGCAGACAGACAGACAGGCGGACAGACAGACAGAAAACTTCATATCTTGGTCAGGGAAACACTGATCCAGGGTCAGGCCATCCTGACACACACACCCTCAAAAACACACACGTACCTCATACACCCTTAAACAAGCTCACCCTTACCCTCTGTGAAACACACACACACACACACACACACACACACACACACACACACACACACACACACACACACAGCGTCGTACCGCAGGCCTGGCTGACGCAGTAGGACGACGGCACCCAGAGGTCCGCTGAGCCGGTGTCGAACACCACCGAGAAGTTCTGCTCTGGAGTCCCAAGACTGATGTCACCATAGTACTGGGCCTAGTGCGTGCACACACACACACACACACACACACACACACACACACACACACACACACACACACACACACACACACACAGTCCATAAGTCCCAGGATCAGTATTCAAGGGACTAGTATTTGTTCCAGGTCGTCTTGGTTTGATGCTGCTGAACGGCCCCTGAGCAAGGCACTGATCCCTGAACACTGATAGAGGTTAACTATTGATCATCCATCATCAGTCTGTCAGTAATGTGTCAGTAGAACCAGTTGACTGTCTGAACCAGGTTGTTGTGGTGTGTCTGTAGATCCTCCAGTAACGTTCTCAGTAAAAGTGATCAGTGTGATCAGGTAGATTTGTCTCCAAATGTAGGTTACTGTGACTCAGAAAACTGTTGGTCTTACGTCCATGAAGTTGTAGAGCCTCTCGCTGGAGCGTCCGAGGCTAAGCGACGGCGTTCCGGGGGGGAAACACTGGGCGTAGCGGCGCCCGAACATGTCAGGACGGTGGTCCCTCAGAAACTCCTCCAGGAGGCCCTCAGTACGCAGCAGGCTACGAACTGAACGCACCCTCCTCAGAGGAACCCTGGGAAGGAGAGGGAGGTCGAGGCAGGTTGTTGGGAAAGGGCTGAGGGAACATAGGGCTGAGGGAACATAGAGCTGAGGGAACATAGAGCTGAGGGAACATAGGGCTGAGGGAACATAGGACTGAGGGAACATAGGACTGAGGGAACATAGGACTGAGGGAACATAGGGCTGAGGGAACATAGGGCTGAGGGAACATAGGACTGAGGGAACATAGGGCTGAGGGAACATAGAGCTGAGGGAACATAGGGCTGAGGGAACATAGGGCTGAGGGAACATAGGGCTGAGGGAACATAGAGCTGAGGGAACATAGAGCTGAGGGAACATAGAGCTGAGGGAACATAGGACTGAGGGAACATAGAGCTGAGGGAACATAGGACTGAGGGAACATAGAGCTGAGGGAACATAGGGCTGAGGGAACATAGAGCTGAGGGAACATAGAGCTGAGGGAACATAGGGCTGAGGGAACATAGGACTGAGGGAACATAGGGCTGAGGGAACATAGAGCTGACCCCGATGTGATTTAGTTTCATGATCACTAGATCAAAATCGATCAACCAAAAGTTGATTCCAGACTTCAAATCTTCCCAGTTGTCTACAACTTTAACCTGAAAGACGTCAGCAACAAATGTCTCTAAAACGCTGAACGTTGCTCCATCGATGGTTGACGGGAAGATCTGAAGACATTTGAGTCCGTTCTGTTTATTTTCCTCAATGCTACTTAGCTAGCTATCAAATGTTAATGATGTTGAGTCATCAAAATGACACAACATGAATAAAATCCAAGACCTGCCTGTTCAAAACGTTACAGCCCGTTGATGTGAGTCTATCATGATATCATCAAAAGTCAGTGGACACGTGACCATCACACCGATCTGAGCTTGCTGGACATCCCATTCTAAACCATGGGTATTAATATTGACTATAATAATAATAATAATATAATAATATCCAACACAAGCTGTTGGAGTGTCTGTGGGGATTAGTGAGGTCAGGCAGTGATGTTGGAGAGAAGGTCTGGCTCGCCATCGGTGTTCTGATTCCTCCCAAAGGTTCAATGGGGTTGAGGTCAGGACTCTGTGCAGGCCAGTCCAGTTCCTCCAGACCAAACTGGTCTAACCATGTCTTTATGGACCTGGCTTTGTGCACAGGGGCTCAGTCATGGACCAGCAAAGGGCCTTCCCCAAACTGTTGGTACAAAGTTGGAAGAGCCCAATTGGCTAAAATGTCTTGGTATCCTGTAGCATTAAGATTACCTTCACTGGAACTAAGGGGCCAAGCCCAAACCCTGAGGAACACCTGAACTCAATAACTGGTAGGGGGTCCACTGACTTTTGGCCATATAGTGTACGACGCAGTTGACTTGATTACTGTAGATCATGTGGCTAAATGATTGTCCTGTTTGTTCATTACGAGCCACCGTAGTTGTATGTGTGTTTATGGCTTGAGCATAAACGTGCTTCAGTTCGGTCTAGTTGTCATGAGGAGACGTCATGTCGGCTTTGCTCTCACCGTTTACAGCATCAGCTTATTTCAGCTCAGCGTGATCATTCAACTCATTTATTGTAGAACTTGTACTACTGATCAATACTACACTGGTTGTCTAAAGAACGTAACCTGAACTGGTTCAGGTTTTTGATGAGACATCAAAAAGTATTAGTACTACTAGTAGTCAAATCAAATTTTATTTGTACAGCCCTTAATTAAGTAGAAGTAATTGAAAATAGTAGTACTAGTAGCAGTAGTACTTGCAGTAGTAGTACTATCTTGGGTTTCAGAAGGAAAACCTTAAGTGGTCTGAAGGTTCCTACCTGACCAGAGCCTGGCTCCACGTCCAGCACAGCAGACCCAGTAAGACCAGCCGCAACATGTCTGCCTGTCTGTCCAACTGTCTGTCTGTCTGTCTGTCTGACCACTGACTTGTTGAATTCATCAGCGTCTGATTGGATGTGATTCTCTCTGGGTAAACACCCACCCACATGCGGAGTGTGTTCAGTGTGTATTTTGATGTTGAGAGTATATGTAAATGTGTATTCTACCACAGTAAGATCATTGCCACCATGCTACAAATATTTGTACTGTAAAACGTGACGCAGTGACGTGCAGCAGTAACGTGGACTCGATCTGAAATGTTTTCTGAATCCATTTCTGACTGCAGAACTGGTTTTCAGGTGCTTCCTGAGGGAGGACGGCCCAAACGTGTACGCTGGCGTGCTCTAGTACGTACTCATCTAGTTTCTGATCTTCACGTCCGACATCGAAACTATTAAATCATCTTCCACATTTTAACACACCAACTCAAACGATCATTTATGAGGCATTGCGTTAGTTGTGCTGCTAGTGGTGTTGGGTAACTCGGTGTTGACTCAGTCTCAGGTCCCAGTCACTCTGACCCGACGGACGCTGCTGGCATCAGAATAAAGTAGAGCAGCAGGACGTAAGACCACGCCAACATCAGACGCTCAACTGTGACAGTCCAGACCAACACATGGCTGAGATGAGAATACAGGAAAACACCGTGCACACGTTCTAATGCTGCTTGGACGACGAACTGAAGTTGAAGAGGGAACAGCGAGTTTACCTCGTCGCCCGCTTGTTGGACAAAACCCTTTCTACAGTAGTTAGAATGTTGCTGGTGTGATGTGATGCTAGCTTCCTCAACACCTCCGCCTTCAGACGGTCCTGAACCAGACGGTTGGAGGCCGGTCAAAGTCATCACTGACCTGGCTGGTTGAACGGGCAGCGGTTCCTCTCAACACCAGTCAGTCAAACTCTCAGAAGCTGATCAGGATTGGTTTATTTCAGTAAACAAACAGCGTCATACTTCCATGGCTAACGTTAGCATAACCAACCTCGAGCAAGTGCTGTGAAGTTAGCATAGCTAGCCATCAGCATTAAGCTGTACAGCTCGCTACTGCTAACATAACAATTAACATTAGCTATGCAGTTAGCTACCATTAGCATGACTGGTTAGCTAGCGCTAGAGGGGCTAAACAGTGAAAAGCAACACAATGTTTATTTTATCTCAACTAGTCTGAAGCTCAGAGGTGATAAATACACAAAACAGATCCCTCCGACATGCCCCCCCCCCCCTCCTCTTCCTCCTCCTCTTCCTCTAGCAGGGGTGGTGGTCAGGAACCCTCTTCCTACAGGGCGATGGAGGGATGGAAGGAAAAAGGGAAGGAGAAGTAATCAGTAAACCAAACGTCCTCAACATCATGAACCAGTGTGCTCCTCCATGTTCAGAGGTTACCTGGGCGCGGCCTTGATGATGTTGTCGACCCGGAGGATCATCTCTGCCGCCTCGGAGGCGCTGAGCAGGACCTGCCGCTTCACCTGGAACGACTCGGTGACGCCCAGCTCAGACATGTCGCCAACGGTACCCTGGGACATGTCTACACACACACACACACACACACACACACACACACACACACACACACACACACACACACGTGAAACAACGCCGCCACCAACCTCCAGCGAGTCCCCACCAATTAAAGACGTTGCTGTTACCATGGAAACTTCACCCACGGTTGGCAGCCAGACCAGGGTGACATAGCGTTAGCCGGCTAGCAGCCTGTATCGCTGTCAGCATCATGAAGCATCACCAGTATCGGTTCGTATTATTGGAATTGTCGACCAATCAGGATCCAGGATTCAGTTCAACTTTAACTAAACTACATCTAATAATAAAACACCATGAAGAACTTTATTCTAGATTTGAAAACTCTTTCTGAAGCGTCCAGGGAGAACAGGAAGAGGAAATGTACTCCTGGCCGCTGGAAAAGGGGGCGGGGCATCTCCGCTCTACAGGACATGATACTACAGTGTGTGTGTGTGTGTGTGTGTGACGTACTGAGGCCGAAGGTGCTCTTGTTCTCCTGGTGAGCTGCTCTCAGTTGAGCCACCAGGTCGGCGCTGTCGTAGCCGGCGTTGTCGGCGATGATGGTCGGCAGCTGAAGACGAAGAGTCACAATAAACATGAAGATCAGACGAACATCAAAGAAGAAAATAACCAACAGAAACGCCAGAACTGGTCAGAACTGGACACCAAAATATGGAGACATAAGGTTTCACTTCTGACTGAACTAGATGATGAAACGTTATTTGGAGTTGACAGAGAAGCACGCCGTACCATCCGCAGGGCCTTGGCAAACGACTCCATGGCAACCGCCTCCTTCCCTGGGGTCCTATTGGCCAGATCAGTCACCACCTTGGCCATCAGCATCTCAGAGCAGCCTGGGGGCAGAGTCAAGACACAGCAGGTCAGCGTGTGTGTGCGTGTGCGTGTGCGTGTGCGTGTGTGTGTGTGTGTGTGTGTGTGTGTACCTCCCCCGTAGACGGTGCGTGTCTCCTTGACCGTCTGGGCCAGGACACACAGCGCGTCGTGCAGCGAGCGCTCGGCCTCGTCCAGGATCTGCTGCGTGGCACCGCGCAGGACGACGGTGCACGCCTCGCCTGAGCAGACAGACAGGTTCAGAGACAGACAGGTTCACAGACAGACAGGAGTACTAGACCTGCAGGCCCTCTGCAGTGTGTGTGTGAGGCGTACCCATGGCGACCCCAGAGAAGTGGATCAGTGTGTCTTCTCCGATCATCACCTCCTCGATCAGCTTACAGCGGCCGAGCTTCACCAGCTCAGGATGGTCAAAGGTTGAGGAGATCTCACCGCCTACACACACACATGCACACACACACGCACACGCACACACACACACACGTTTTAGAACTGAGAAGATTATTACGACAGTCTATTAGTTTGTGTTGGTTTCAGCGTCCTGACGTGACGGACTGTCACAAGTTCAATTCAAGACTAGGGTAGAACAACACTACCTGCTCTGTGTGTGTGTGTGTGTGTGTGTGTGTGTGTGTGTGTGTGTGTGTGTGTGTGTTCGTACCGGTGACCAGAGCCAGACGCTCCACGCCGGCGAAGTCTGCATGTTCGATCGCCATCACACCGGCCTGAGCAAACAGCTGCTCTGGATAGTTATAGATCAACTGTCTGGAAAGAGACGGGCAGAGAGACAGGTAGAGAGAGAGAGACACAGGTAGAGAGAGGTAGAGAGAGAGAGAGACAGGCAGAGAGAGATAGAGAGAGAGAGACAGGTAGAGAGAGAGAGACAGGCAGAGAGAGATAGAGAGAGAGAGACAGGTAGAGAGAGGTAGAGAGAGAGAGACAGGCAGAGAGAGAGAGACAGGTAGAGAGAGGTAGAGAGAGAGAGACAGGCAGAGAGAGAGAGACAGGTAGAGAGAGATTTGATTCTCTTCAACATCTGAAGTTAATCTTCATGAAAACTAGACTCCCTGATATAGCAGCGACCCAAATGCATTCTGGGACTGCTGTTAGTTAGTTAACGCTAACCAGCATCACTGTGACCAACACCAAGTCAGTCAGTCGCTCAACCGGCTGGTCGGCAGGGCTGTCATCATGCAACAGCCAATCACATCTCTGCTTCCTTGTTTGCTACTGATGTGATTCAGTTTCATGATCAATAGATCCAAATGGATCAGAAGAACAAACGTCTGATGGTCTGAAGACATTTGAGTTCATTAACACTTATGCTATACTAGCTAGCTAGCATTGAGTTAACACAGCTAGCTAGCTTTGTCAATGACAACATTACAGACCGCTAGCTAGTCTCTGGCCCCGCCCACAATCAGTCAGGACAGACTCATCAACCAAGTCCCTCAGTGACTCGTGTGTACCTGTTGACCGGTGACTCGTGTGTACCTGTTGACCGGTGACTCGTGTGTACCTGTTGACCGGTGACTCGTGTGTACCTGTTGACCGGCGACTCGTGTGTACCTGTTGACCGGCGACTCGTGTGTACCTGTTGACCGGCGACTCGTGTGTACCTGTTGACCGGCGACTCGTGTGTACCTGTTGACCGGCGACTCGTGTGTACCTGTTGACCGGTGACTCGTGTGTACCTGTTGACCGGTGACTCGTGTGTACCTGTTGACCGGTGACTCGTGTGTACCTGTTGACCGGTGACTCGTGTGTACCTGTTGACCGGTGACTCGTGTGTACCTGTTGATGAAACAGTTGATGCCGTGCTTCAGGATGCGCTCCACCTTCTCCTTCATCTTCTCTTTCTCGGCAAGTTCGATCTCCGCAACCTTGGCCGTTGAGTCGACGCGAACCCTGGAGCCGAAGACCTGACACACACACACACACACACACACACACACACACACACACACACACACACACACACACACACACACACACACACACACACACACACACACACACACACACACACACACACACACACACACACACACACACACACACACACACACACACAGTGTAATCTGCTGTCTCCATCTACCTTGATCTTGTCTGGCAGTACTGATGCTGGTGATGAAGGTGTGTGTGTGTGTGTCTACCTTGATCTTGTCGGTGTCCATGCCGGTGTTGGCGATGAGGATGTTGGCGTTCTCCAGTCTCTTGGGTTGGTTCACTCCGATCTTCTTGTCCAATAGGAAACCTGGACGGAGGGAAACATCAGAATCAGCCTGAGACTCATTTCATCACTTCCTGTGACGTAGTAACCCGGTAACACACGGACCCAGGAACAACAATACTCAACAATACTCAACAATACTCTCTCTCTCTCTCGTACTAGTGAGGTTATCTGGTCACTCAACACTCCCTGACTGTCTGCAGAGTTGCACTATATTGTGTTGGTCATGTTAATAAAAAGTGGCAGGGCTTCGGGGTCTTCATGTAAACCATGTTGAATAATGCACCAGGTTAGAAGGCTCCTTGTACAATTTACAGCATTAGTCTTTCTTTATTACTTTCATATCCAAGCAGAATTGGTATTGTAGCTAAAATATCCCCAACTAATCGAAAATCGAATCAGGAAATCAGTGGCGATGCCCACCCCTAAACAACACTCCTGCCCCCTCCACAGAGGTCAGAGGTCAGGAGCTGGCGGGGTTCGGGGTCTTCAGCAGGTTTGAACGTCTACTCACTAAACCAAATGTTGGTAACGGACAACTCATGTTTTCTACTCACTTGATTCTATTTCTACTGAATGTGGTGCGAGTGTGTCGAGACGGTTTCAGGCTGCGTTCACAGCCAGCGTGTTCTGGCGGGTTCCCCGGTTCAGACTCAACACACCGAGGAGGATCAGAGTCCCTCTAGTTGCTCTTCACTCTTAAAACCAATTTAAGTTTAGATGCTGAAGCTTTGTATCAAATGTTCTGATTGGCTGATGTACACAGTCGTCGTACAGTCGTGTACGGAGGCCAGCAGGGACAAAGTTGGAGAACTGGTAAACCCCGTATACAACCACACACCCACACACCCACACACACACACACACACACACCTTCGTCCAGGTAGGAGTCCGTCAGGCTGCCCCCCAGCTTCTTGATGACGTGGATGGCCTCCAGGTTGCCGGAGCCCTTGAGCCGGAGCACGGCGTCCACCGCCAGCTTGGAGAAATAGTCCTTATGGTGAGTCAGCAGCTTGGAGGAGAGCGTCGTCCTGGCGATGTTCAACAGGTCCTGCTGGAAACGCACCGGGTCGTTGCTACGGGCAACGAGGACGACGGAGGGAAAGCAGAATGAAGGCGGATGGGGGAGAAAAAAAGGGAGGGATGGAGGAGGAAGGAGAGATGGGGAGGGAGGAAGACAACCGATCAGAATCAGTTGATAGATCATCATTGATCAGCTGATCACCGGTTCAACTGGCTGGTCAGATCACAGTCTGCCTACATCTGATTGAACACAGCGGAAGGTTCTGATGAAAAGCAGGAAATGAAGAGACATGGAGTCCAACTGTGTTCAGACCAGACAGGAAGTTGACCTGGATCATCCCAGCAGCCTCAGAACTCCGTGACTCTTACACATGATCCACGGCGGCAGTAATCTTACCCATGATCCACGGCGGCGTCCCTCAGCGCCTCTCTGGCCGCCTGGGTGGCCTTCCTCCACCCAGAGACGATGGTCTGAGGGTGAATCTTCTTGGCGATCAGAAGCTCCGCCTCCTGCAACGGCAACACGACTTTTTTTAAAAACCTCCAGACCTTCGCCGACTGCAGAGCAACACCAGATACTACCGGATATTACACAGTACTACAGAACGTGGGCTGAATACCACCGTGTACTACTTAAGGTGTAGTTCTTGCTGTCGGCGTGTTTCCAGATATTTCACGATTTTGTTATTTCGGTATAAAAACTCAACATTACCCTCAGCAGCTCGGCAGCCAGGACGGTGACGGAGGTCGTCCCGTCTCCAACCTCGTCGTCCTGGACCTTCGACATGTCTGGAAACAAACCAGGACCAGTTTAACCCGGCAGAACCAGGACCAGTTTAACCCGGCAGAACCAGGACCAGTTTAACCCGGCAGAACCAGGACCAGTTTCCCCAGATGATTCAGAGAACTAGACTTGAGTTTCCGCCTCAACGCGCCGACCGACCGCCAGCAGGCTACAAACCTCGGCGCTCGACGGCATCACACTTTAAAACACCAAACCTCAACTCACCGACCAGGACCTTGGCGGCAGGGTTGTCCACGCCGATCGCTTTCAGGATGGTCGCGCCGTCGTTGGTCACCGTTACCGAACCCTCCCGACCTCCACCCAACAAGATTTTATCCTGGAGGAGGAAAGAGTGAGGAGGAGGAGGTTATCTTTCTCTCCACCTACATGTAAAACCTACAGCCGGGTGCAAGACTGGGGTGGGTGTCAAAAGGCATCCTGGGAAACGTAGGAAATCACTAACTGAGATAGTGACGATGAGGTCCGACAGGCAGAGGATCCGCAACATGCACCACGATTTTTAAAAGCATCTAGAAAGGGAACATGGAATCATGGCGACCTACCATTCCCTTCGGTCCCAGGGTGCTTTTCACCAGGTCGCCGATGGCAATGGCGCCGATGAAGGACGACTGGAGGGAAACACACGTTTAGTTCACCGGTAAACCGACCGCATCTCAAAACTTCAATTTCAGGGTTAAATATCAGACCAACTTCACTCACACACACACACACACACACACACACACACACACACACACACACACACACACACACACACACACACACACACACACACACACACACACACACACACACACACACACACACACACACACACACACACACACACACACACACACACCAGTCGTGCCGTCTCTGCCTTCTCCTCGTCAGCTCCATGTCTGAAGATGTTGACCGGGGCCATTGATAAGGACGCCTGCAGGACACAGAGACACTGATCAATAACCAAAATCAATCAATCAGGTCAGTTCTTGCATCACGTTATTGACAGACAAAACCAACCAATGACAGGGGTCCTAAACTATCTCTGGGACTTCAGGAAGTGACAGCAGGTTGAACCCGGGGGATCAATAGCCCCTTCACTAAACCAGTGGTTCTCAGTCAGGTCCTCAGGGTCGTTTCCATCCTACCAGCTAGTTAGCGGCAGGTCGAACCCAGGCCCCGACCAGACGGCTGGACTGAGGACCAGATTGAGAACTGCTGGACTAAACAGCAATCTGCCGGGTGGAGCTGCCTCGTCTTGTGTGGGTGGAGCCCTGTACTACTGACAGACTGGTAGAGGACTAGTAACATACTGGTAGAGGACTAGTAAGACTGGTAGAGGACTGTAAAAGACTGGTAGAGGACTAGTAAGACTGGTAGAGGACTGTAACAGACTGGTAGAGGACTAGTAAGACTGGTAGAGGACTAGTAAGACTGGTAGAGGACTGTAACAGACTGGTAGAGGACTAGTAAGACTGGTAGAGGACTGTAACAGACTGGTAGAGGACTAGTAAGACTGGTAGAGGACTGTAACAGACTGGTAGAGGACTGTAACAGACTGGTAGAGGACTAGTAAGACTGGTAGAGGACTGTAACAGACTGGTAGAGGACTAGTAAGACTGGTAGAGGACTGCAACAGACTGGTAGAGGACTGTAACAGACTGGTAGAGGACTAGTAAGACTGGTAGAGGACTGTAACAGACTGGTAGAGGACTAGTAAGACTGGTAGAGGACTGTAACAGACTGGTAGAGGACTGCAACAGACTGGTAGAGGACTAGTAAGACTGGTAGAGGACTGTAACAGACTGGTAGAGGACTAGTAAGACTGGTAGAGGACTGTAACAGACTGGTAGAGGACTAGTAAGACTGGTAGAGGACCGGAGGACCGCTGAGGCTCCGCCCCGCTCCTCATGGAAACCGCTAGAAGCTTCTTATTAAAACTGAACCGACCAGCCAGCCGCTTGATAGCAACACAGCTCTAACCCTAACCCAACCCTAACCCCACCCTAACCCCATCACTCCACTGGGTCTTGGTCGTTTGTTCGTCCATCGGTAGTTTCGTCTGCCAGCAGAACAAAGCCTGCTCCACCCATCAGAAGCTAACCCACTAGCTAGCATAGCATAGCATGCTAGTGCGCTAGTGATGAAGATATAAACATGTGTGCCTCAACTTTGGATGGTGGATTTAGAGTGATGGGCCTCATGTGACCACACCAGAAGAGACAGTCACATCAGATTGGTATCGGTATAAAGTGGCGTGTAAACCGTTAGCTTTGCCGTTAGCGCGTTACGACGCCCATGTGCTTCCTCGCCGGTTAGCATCGCTAGCTAACAGAAGCGCTAAATGAACGCAACAAAACAACAGCGCGTGAGGAAACGTTCCCGCAGAGTCGCGGTTCGCGTGGCGTGTTTGCGGCGCGGCGTTGTCCGTGTCGCCATTAGGACCATTTCAGAGGAAATATCTAATCTGCGAGCTTACCATGATGTCTGCGAGTCAGGTCTGAAGCCGTGCACGCACAGAGAAGGGCTGGACGGGGTAATGACGTAGGCACGCAATGACGTAACGACGTATGGTTGCGTTCTGCATAAATGACCACAACCACATAATATAAGAAACCCCTTAAAATATTATATCTTGTGAACCCTGAGGAGGAGGGAGGGATGGGAGGAAGCAGAGGAGGAGAGAAGAGGAAGAGGAGGAATGGAGGGAGGGAGGAAGCAGAGGAGGAGAGAAGAGGAGGAGGAGGAATGGAGGGAGGGAGGAAGCAGAGGAGGAGAGAAGAGGAGGAGGAATGGAGGGAGGGAGGAAGCAGAGGAGGAGAGAAGAGGAGGAGGAGGAATGGAGGGAGGAGAGAAGAGGAGGAGGAATGGAGGGAGGGAGGAAGCAGAGGAGGAGAGAAGAGGAGGAGGAGGGAGGGATGGGAGGAAGCAGAGGAGGAGGAATGGAGGGAGGAAAGGAGGAGGAGGGGGGAGGGGACTCAGTGCCTGTAGGGGGCAGAATGAGCTGGGATGAAACAAAAGAACAAGAATAAAATGAGGAAAGGTCAAAGGTCACAGGAAGTCCTTATGACGGCAGCTCACTATTAGAGTGTGAGTGTAACAATAACAACAACAACAACAACAACAATAATACGAGTTAGTGGAACATCAAGAGGAACCTTTAATGGGTCGAACTGGTTGAGACGTCAAAATAGAAAACTGATCACATATACTAGATATACTAGATATACACATATATAGTATATATACACCTATATATACTATATACATACATATACATATATATACATATATAAGAGACATTTAGACACATATCATAGTTACATTCGTTGGTGACTGAAATGAATTCACAAATAGACAATAACAAATGAATTACGTCATTATATCCTCCACCTCTTGCTCTCTCCTCTCCTCTTTCCCTCCTCCTCTCCTCTCCTCTTCCTCTCCTCCTCTTCATCACCTCCTCTCCTCCATCTCCTCCTCTTCATCTCCTCCTCTTCACCAGCAGCCTCCTCTTGGGTCTGTGGGTGACAGTCTGGATGGGGAGGCAGTAGATGTGCATGGGGAACTTCCTGAAGTAGCTGCTGACCCAGGACCTGTTGAGATGCAACAGGAAGCAGGAAGTCACTGTTAGTCCGTCTATATGAACAGGATACATATTACAGTATTGTTGTGTACTGTTTAATGGACTGGAATATTACTGTAGCATCCATGTCAACGAACAGCCCCGGGTGCTTTTTAGTTTTGCAAGAAAATATTTTAAAAATGAGGTTGGAGTGACGGCCATAACGCTGGGCTCTGGATTGGTGGATTCTTCTTAACCTGCAACGCCAAGTGAGTCATATTTGATACATGAGTTTTTGAGTCCTCTACATCATCAGTGTGATATTTTTTTTCCGGAAAAACTTGTATACATGTATACAAGTTTATACAAGATGTATACAATCAGATACATGCAGTGCACGGATAATCCACCAGGGACAGTAATTCATGCACCAGAGGGTCTTCACTTGAGACATCCAAAATGGCATCTGTCAATCAGTGACCCACAAGTGGTTTTTCAGGGATATTTTTGCCAATTTTGAAAAGAAAAACTTTCAAATTGTTACTGAAACTTCAATAGGAATATTTACTGGATTGATGCAATGTAAAACTACTTCATATTTCATAACTTATTTTATAGTAAAACCGTGTTGAAAATGTGTGTATCAAAATAGATACAGCAGGTATAGAAGGTAATTTATTTGCAAATCTATCAATCATCATTTTATTATTATTTCATACATTATACATTCCAGCAACATACAGTCTTTTTATTATTTAAGTAAACTAATTAAAGGTTTAAATGACATAATTAGGTATATTTAGAGTAGAAATTGAGATATTTATAACCTATATTGTATTTTTACCCTAAAAATTGCTATTTAAAAAGTTTTTTTTTAAATTTGTCAGAAGGTCCAATAATCATCCATTTTCAAAGAATTAGAATTTTCTGGCAATTATTTGATGGTTCAGGCTTTACAGGGGAATTCTAGTATTTTTAAATCTGGGCTCTCTTTGTACATATTTGTCATTTAGACCCAAAATAGGTACAAAAACAAATACCTCCGGTAGATCGCCTCAGCCGGCAGTCATGAAACAATGTAATCTGTTGGGGCAAGTGGGCCGATCAAAGTACGTCCACTAAAAGTGTTTTTGCCACTGACAGGATCAGATTGTTATTGGTGTCTGACAAGATTATGAAAGGATCCTACACAGACAGACCTTCAGACCAGAAACAAGTCTGCCTCTGAAACCTGACAGATGAGGTGAGTTGTTGCAGGAAGAGGTTCAACAGGTTTCTGGTTAAAAAGAGGTCTATGTCTAGTGATCCTACAGTCATCTAACAGTCATCTAACAGTCATCTAACAGTCATCCTACAGTCATCCTACAGTCATCTAACAGTCATCCTACAGTCATCTAACAGTCATCCTACAGTCATCCTACAGTCATCTAACAGTCATCCTACAGTCATCTAACAGTCATCCTAACAGTCATCCTACAGTCATCTAACAGTCATCCTACAGTCATCTAACAGTCATCTAACAGTCATCTAACAGTCATCCTACAGTCATCTAACAGTCATCTAACAGTCATCCTACAGTCATCTAACAGTCATCCTACAGTCATCTAACAGTCATCCTACAGTCATCCTACAGTCATCTAACAGTCATCCTACAGTCATCTAACAGTCATCTAACAGTCATCCTACAGTCATCCTACAGTCATCTAACAGTCATCCTACAGTCATCTAACAGTCATCCTACAGTCATCTAACAGTCATCCTACAGTCATCTAACAGTCATCTAACAGTCATCCTACAGTCATCCTACAGTCATCTAACAGTCATCCTACAGTCATCTAACAGTCATCCTACAGTCATCCTACAGTCATCTAACAGTCATCCTACAGTCATCCTACAGTCATCCTACAGTCATCTAACAGTCATCCTACAGTCATCTAACAGTCATCCTACAGTCATCCTACAGTCATCTAACAGTCATCCTACAGTCATCCTACAGTCATCTAACAGTCATCCTACAGTCATCTAACAGTCATCCTACAGTCATCCTACAGTCATCTAACAGTCATCTAACAGTCATCCTACAGTCATCCTACAGTCATCTAACAGTCATCTAACAGTCATCTAACAGTCATCCTACAGTCATCCTACAGTCATCCTACAGTCATCTAACAGTCATCCTACAGTCATCTAACAGTCATCTAACAGTCATCCTACAGTCATCCTACAGTCATCCTACAGTCATCTAACAGTCATCCTACAGTCATCTAACAGTCATCCTACAGTCATCTAACAGTCATCTAACAGTCATCCTACAGTCATCCTACAGTCATCTAACAGTCATCCTACAGTCATCCTACAGTCATCTAACAGTCATCTAACAGTCATCCTACAGTCATCCTACAGTCATCTAACAGTCATCTAACAGTCATCTAACAGTCATCCTACAGTCATCCTACAGTCATCTAACAGTCATCCTACAGTCATCTAACAGTCATCCTACAGTCATCTAACAGTCATCTAACAGTCATCCTACAGTCATCCTACAGTCATCTAACAGTCATCCTACAGTCATCTAACAGTCATCCTACAGTCATCTAACAGTCATCTAACAGTCATCCTACAGTCATCCTACAGTCATCTAACAGTCATCTAACAGTCATCTAACAGTCATCCTACAGTCATCTAACAGTCATCTAACAGTCATCCTACAGTCATCTAACAGTCATCTAACAGTCATCCTACAGTCATCCTACAGTCATCTAACAGTCATCCTACAGTCATCTAACAGTCATCCTACAGTCATCTAACAGTCATCCTACAGTCATCTACAGTCATCCTACAGTCATCTAACAGTCATCCTACAGTCATCTAACAGTCATCCTACAGTCATCTAACAGTCATCTAACAGTCATCCTACAGTCATCTAACAGTCATCTAACAGTCATCCTACAGTCATCTAACAGTCATCTAACAGTCATCCTACAGTCATCCTACAGTCATCTAACAGTCATCCTACAGTCATCTAACAGTCATCCTACAGTCATCTAACAGTCATCCTACAGTCATCCTACAGTCATCTAACAGTCATCTACAGTCATCTAACAGTCATCCTACAGTCATCTAACAGTCATCTAACAGTCATCCTACAGTCATCTAACAGTCATCTAACAGTCATCCTACTATATATTATTGGAGAAATAAAAATAATGATATTCTGAGAAAGTTAAATCAGGAATGTCGCCAGGTGTGTGAACATCCAGGTCTGACAGTTTGAGCTCAGTGTGTTGTTTCTTATGGTGATGGTGGACTCATTGGTGTGTGTGTGTGTGTGTGTACTTGTTAACGCGCTGGTTGAGGTTGAGGTAACAGAGGTTCTCCCATCTCATCCTGTTGTCCTGCTGGCGGAGGAAGTCCGTCTCTCGCTGCTTCTCCTCCTCCAGACGGACAGACTCCCGCAGGTCAGCCTCAATATGGGCCAACTACACACACACACACACGCACATGCACGCGCACATACACACGCACACACACACACACAGGTCAGACAGACAGACAGTAAACTAGTTACCTCCCCTAGTAAACTAGTTACCTCCCCTAGTAAACTAGTTACCTGTTCCTGGAGACTAGTTACCTCCTCTAGTAAACTAGTTACCTGTTCCTGGAGACTAGTTACCTCCCCTAGTAAACTAGTTACCTCCTCTAGTAAACTAGTTACCTCCCCTAGGACACTAGTTACCTGTTCCTGGAGACTAGTTACCTCCTCTAGTAAACTAGTTACCTGTTCCTGGAGACTAGTTACCTGTTCCTGGAGACTAGTTACCTCCTCTAGTAAACTAGTTACCTCCTCTAGTAAACTAGTTACCTCCCCTAGTAAACTAGTTACCTGTTCCTGGAGACTAGTTACCTCCTCTAGTAAACTAGTTACCTCCTCTAGTAAACTAGTTACCTCCTCTAGGACACTAGTTACCTGTTCCTGGAGACTAGTTACCTCCCCTAGTAAACTAGTTACCTCCTCTAGTAAACTAGTTACCTCCCCTAGGACACTAGTTACCTGTTCCTGGAGACTAGTTACCTCCTCTAGTAAACTAGTTACCTGTTCCTGGAGACTAGTTACCTGTTCCTGGAGACTAGTTACCTCCTCTAGTAAACTAGTTACCTGTTCCTGGAGACTAGTTACCTCCTCTAGTAAACTAGTTACCTCCTCTAGTAAACTAGTTACCTCCTCCAGGAGACTCCTGCTGTCCTCCAGCCTCCT
>JAXDDW010000230.1:65000-75000 GCA_034670385.1 Hoplostethus mediterraneus | reverse complement strand
CTGTGGTGTTCCTCACTGTGGTGTTCTTCACTGTGTTGTTCCTCACTGTGGTGTTCCTCACTGTGGTGTTCTTCACTGTGGTGTTCCTCACTGTAGTGTTCCTCACTGTAGTGTTCTTCACTGTGGTGTCCCTCACTGTGTTGTTCCTCACTGTGGTGTTCTTCACTGTAGTGTCCCTCACTGTGGTGTTCCTCACTGTGGTGTTCTTCACTGTAGTGTTCCTCACTGTAGTGTCCCTCACTGTGGTGTTCTTCACTGTAGTGTTCCTCACTGTAGTGTTCCTCACTGTGGTGTTCTTCACTGTAGTGTTCCTCACCGTAGTGTCCCTCACTGTGGTGTTCTTCACCGTGGTGTTCCTCACTGTGGTGTTCTTCACTGTAGTGTTCTTCACTGTGGTGTTCTTCACTGTGGTGTTCCTCACTGTAGTGTTCTTCACTGTGGTGTCCCTCACTGTTGTTCCTCACTGTAGTGTCCCTCACTGTGGTGTTCTTCACTGTAGTGTTCTTCACTGTGGTGTTCCTCACTGTGGTGTTCTTCACTGTGGTGTTCCTCACTGTGGTGTTCTTCGCTGTGTTGTTCCTCACTGTAGTGTTCCTCACTGTGGTGTTCTTCACTGTGGTGTTCTTCACTGTGGTGTTCCTCACTGTGGTGTTCTTCACTGTGGTGTTCCTCACTGTAGTGTCCCTCACTGTGGTGTTCTTCACTGTGGTGTTCCTCACTGTGGTGTTCTTCACTGTGGTGTTCCTCACTGTGGTGTTCTTCACTGTGTTGTTCCTCACTGTAGTGTTCCTCACTGTGGTGTTCTTCACTGTGGTGTTCCTCACTGCTCTTCCCAGAGATCACCTGTCAATCAAACAGTGTGTCCAGTACTGTGACGTCTTCCTCCTTGTGTTTCCTGTTGATGGAGTTTGAGTTCCTGTAGGTGGCGCTCTTTTCTTTGTCTGTTCAGCCACGGTGGCTATCGCTGCTCATGCTAACTACCCAGTTCTTCTTCTGTTGAGACGTAAAACGCATCACTTCCTGTCTCCAGGTGATGTGAAGCACCTTGTGAAGGGATGTTTTTCTGAGGCTTGATGGAAAACGTCTGTCAGGGTTCGATGTCGTGACATGAACTCTTCATGACCTCATCGGCCTCATGGACGCTTCACTGGTTAAAGTGGCTTTGAATATAAACAGTGAACATCAGGCAAAATGTATTTTCCAAAATGGACATTCAACATTTTATTGACTTCCTCATTGAACAGCAGGAGAGCCAAGTCTCTTTAAGACAACCTGGAATTGATTTTCAGATCAAATTCAAAATAAAATATTTCTGATTGAACAGCTGATTAAAGTAGTACTATATGTACTATAAATGAATAGTTAAGGGACATGGAGATACTCTGTGTTGGTAGATTCAACTGGATTCAGCCTCCGTGTGGTTTACACTCAAGAACTTGTTTCACACACTCGTGATGTTTTTCCTGGTTCGGTTTTATTTGGAGAATGGTGTTTTCAAGCAGAGCAGTCAGGATACAGTCATATTGATTTTCAGTGCAAATCTCCGTTCCAAATCAGAGAATAGATTCACGTTACCACGGTAACTTCAACCTGCTGCATCAATCACAGGTGGAAACAACTAGTTACAGCAGCACTCGAGCATTTTAGAGTCATTTTACTTCTACTTGAGTGTTTTTATCCAAACCTTTACTTGAGCACTGAAAGAGTACACTGAGTATAAGAGAGTTAAGTAACCCTTTTTAGAAAAAATGAAAAGTCAATGTGGGAGTGCCTTTAATTGATTTCTGTACAACAGTGTTATGTTGTACAGATTAAATATTAATCTCATAATCTCAAATAATCTCTAACAAAACAATAAAGTGGATTCAGTTAAAAGTCTTGGTCGATTGATTGATTGATTGATTGACACATATGAATCTATGATACATGCTGTTTTGATGGTTTCTCTCTGTAAATGTGTGTGTGTGTGTGTGTGTCAGATAGTGCAGCGTCTGTAGAACTTGAAGTAGTAGTCGGTGAAGAGCGCCCCCGCATAGTTATGGTCAGTACTGCAGTCTGCTTGACCCTGGAGCGAGAGGACAGAAAACAACCACAGGAAATGTAGGTTACTGTGACTCAGTAAACTGTCTAGTCTCTACTCCCTAGTCTCTACTCCCTAGTCTCTACTCCCTAGTCTCTAGTCCAAAACACTCTGAGTTGGAGCTGGAGAAGAGTCAGCTAGTTCACCTGAACTAACTGGTAGCTAGCTAACTAGTTACTGTTAACACGGGACTACTAGACACTGCTAACGCTAGCTTCTACTAGCTACGTTAGCTAGTGTGCTAATCAGATGTGTTAACAAGACAGTGATGGTTAGCTGACCAGATGCTATGGTTAGCTAGCTAACCATTTAGTGTCTTACCGCCACGGTGGAGCGGAAGTGGTAGGAGCTGTGGTAGAGACGAGCTACATGGAGAGGCCACTCATGTTCTCCCTGGAGAGAGACAGGGAGAGGGAGACAGGGAGAGAGACAGACAGGGAGAGAGAGAGACAGACAGGGAGAGAGAGAGAGAGAGAGAGACAGACAGGGAGAGAGAGAGAGAGAGAGACAGACAGGGAGAGAGAGAGAGAGATGGGGAGGGGGAGAGAGAGTAAAGAGAGAGTTAGTAAAGCAGGTTGTCAGTTGTTTGCTGGTGGAAGTTACTTTTTTTAACTTTATGGTGCAAATCCAACAACCTCAGACATGGAAAACAGAACAGTCATCCAAGTTGGAATTCCCAGTCGGAAACTCGGGCCAGATCCAACTGTTCCGAGTTCGCCAATATAAACACACGTTAACACGTTAACGTTACTAGTTCACCGATATGATAGAAGTCTTTACTAGCGTGCGGTACTAGCCTACTAACGTTAATGTTACTAGTTCACTAATGGCGCTGTAGTAGTTGATGTAGGTCTTTGCTTGTGAGACTTGCCATACAAACATTGGAACGCATTTGATTGGAAGTCGGGAATACCGACTCGGAACTATCGACTTCCGACTTGCAATCGATTGCAGCATTAGTTCTGCTCTGGAGGCATAAATAATCTCATTGGTTGAGTTAAACCTCAGTGGGCGGAGCCAAAGAACCACCATTTTTCTGGCTAAATAGAGTGGTGCAGGAATGAGTCCTAAACCCCAGAAGGGAGTCATCCCTCATCTCGAAGTCAATGGGTTTTTTGAATGTGTTTTTGGTTAGATGCCTGAAATAAGGTCTGTGGTGAACACAAGCTTAAGAGGTTTTCACGTTTTGTTCTACCACATAAAACACGTCAGTAAATACCACACTCGTGATTTTTGAAGCTTTTACGCGTCTTAAAAAAGACGGTTGCTAACACGTGGCTAAATGAAACTACAGAGGTTGTCGGGGACATTTTTACTTGTGGTGATTGCATTTACGCTTCAAAGATCATAAAGTGGTGTTCATTTGTGAAGATTATCTTGCTGAATAAAACGTGTCAGTATCATAAACGTTTGTTTGCCACAGAGTTTATTTTCTGCAATAATCCCATTGGCTTTTTGTGGAGGGAACCAGGGCGATGCTAACTTCAGGGTTGGCATACGTCATCCCTGCACCACTCATGACGTTAGACTGAAGCCCAAGAGGAGCTAGCTAACATTATGAAGCCTAGCACTCTGCTGCTAACTGAAACAATACAATCTGGTCATACTAAGTTGTCTAGGTTAGCTTGTTAGCCTAGCTGACCATCATCATGAATGAATGAAAAAATGGTTCCTTTGCTCCGCCCACTGAAGTTTAACTCAACCAATCATCTGCCTCTGAGAAATGTTTGTAGAACTAAAACTACAATCTGCACCTTTAACAGGACCTGGGGCAGCAACTACGGCAAACATGGATCATATACAAATATAATATGTATTGATATATAGTTATTGTCTATATGTATTGATATGTCCTGGACCCAGTGTGTTCTCTACTAACATGTTAGTTAATATTTCCTGACCAGCATGCTGCTGTCCCAGTGTGAGGAAACCCATCCATTATTGATCAGTGTTTCCCAGAGCCACCTTCTCCATTATGGACCTGTACATTATTAACCAAGCTGTGTTAGTGGACTGTAACCTCAATGACCTTCGACCCCACCAACACACAGACATCTAGACCATATGGGACACTAAAACTCTTCACTGAAACCAGACTAGTGAATTTGTTCAGGGTTAGCAGCTGTGTAATGACCATCATGCACAGGGTCAGAGATTTCTCCAAACTGTCTGCTCTATTCACGGCTTGTCATCACACCAACTTCCACGTTTGGCATTGACGTGGTCGAGCAGTACCGGTACAGCACGGCTAAAGAGAGAAGAAACACCACAACTTGACCAGAGTTGAGAGTTTGGGTCTGGTCTTAGTTTGGGCTGAACGCCTCCAGGATCTTCACCAGCAGCCTCAGGAGGTCAGTTCAGACTGGACTGGATTGACTTGATCTTTACTGGCATGGCAGATTAAAATGGGACTAAAATTACAGACATGTTCTGAATAGAGGGGATTATCATATCAAGTGATTACTGGGGACTCTGTTTCCCTGCTGAAAACCAGACTAGACCAGCCAGGCTGGTTATACTGGTCATCTGACCATAACTGCTGGTCTAACAGGTGACCAGTTTAGTATATATTTTGGGCATGTTTATACTGGTCCTAGCTGGTCATCAGTGTTCTCATTTACCACCTTAACCAGCATCAGACCATCTCTGCCCAGCTAAGACCATCTAAGACCTGCTAAGACCCAATAAGACCAGCTAAGACCCAATAAGACCAGCTAGGACTAGCTAAGACCTGCTAAGACCCAATAAGACCAGCAGTTCCCATCAAAAACCTGATCAGACCATCTGGTTCAGGCTGTGTTTTCAACAGGGTAGTGATAATGTCTGAATAAAACCCTAAATGTGATCGATCGATCAATCAATCACCTGTGTGTTGGAGGGGTATCGGCTCCCAGTGATAGTGTCCATATCCAGCAGAGCAGAGCAGGCGTCTGACTCATCAAAACTACACAGATGGACCACTAGCAGCTCTGTAGAACTAGATGGAAATAAAACATGTTAGACGTTAGACATTTTCTGTTGAGGTTTTATAGTTTCATCTTTAATCTGCTACCAACCAGGTCTGATCTGATCTATCTGTTAGTAATAATGTGTCAGTAGAACCAGTTGACTGTCTGAACCAGGTTGTTGTGCTGTGTCTGTAGATCATCCAGTAACGTTCTCAGCCACTGTGAACGCTAGCTTCTACTAGCTACGTTAGCTAGCATGCTAACCACATGTGCTAACAAGACAGTGATGGTTAGCTGACCAGATACTATGGTTAGCTAGCTAACAAGCTACATGATCTAAACACTAAATCAATCAGATGGATCAGTGATGAAATGATCAGTTCAGTAGAAACAGACAGAAATTAACCATGAAGATTCAATTCTGTTGAGACAGAAACACAACCAGCTGTTCAGAGATGAGGACCTCCAAGATGGCCACCAGAGGGGGCGGGACTATATCACTTGAAAGGCTCTATGTATTTTTAACTGAGACTTTGGAGTATTTGAGCTCTACAGGATGCATTGAGATACAGATAGTTGGTGGTTTAATGTTTAGAACTGGATACAGTAAGAAGTACACAGACCTGTACCTGTACTTTTGTTGTCTAGTCGGTCAACTAGACAGTCAGTACTTACTTCATCAGCAGGGTGACTCTCATGTTAACAGGGACGCTCTGGCTGATGGGAATCGAGTAGCTGAACCTGCCCGGCCTGCAGGAAACAGACAGCAGAAAACACAGCAAGGAGAGGGTCAGATCTCAGATCAGATCGGAGAACCCTCCGGTTCTAAAGGGGCTTTAGGGAGGAAGCCCTAGTTGGAGATGAAGGTTAGCTGGCTGGCGCTCTTTTCAAAGGCTTGTTTGCGCCATAACTTAATTTTCATCCATTTATTTAGGGAATAAGATGAGAAAATGCAATTCTAGTGAACTAGGACTTGAGCCTCCAACTTCTTAGGCTGCGTTCACACTGCAGGGAGTTATTGGTGATCTATTTTAAAATGTAACCTATATCCGATGTGTGTGTGCAGAATTACAATAACAAAAACATCCTCATGGTACTTTGGTTAAGCTAGCTAACATGGTCACGCTAGCTAACATGGTCAAGCTAGCTAACATGGTCACGCTAGCTAACATCCATCCAAGCTAGCTAACATGGACGGAGGTCACAGATGAAGAAAGAACTAGAACAGGTGTGTCTGTCCCGCATAACGTCTGTCTGACCGAAATGATGACATGATTAAACCTGACTGGTGACCATGGCAACGCCGAAAAGATCCAAAACTGAACAATCAAATAGAAGTCTCATGCCCGACCACATATCAACGAGCTCCGGATCGGATTTGAAAAAATGCGACTCCATGCCACTTCTTGCTGTTGACATTGATTTGACTCCTGGTCTGGAGTCAGCATTCAGTCACGGCAACAAAACCAAAAACTGGAGCATTACTGGGGAAATATTTAAAATGTGTTTCAGGATGGATGTGTTTTCTTTCTCTCTTCCTTCCTTCCTTCCTTCCTTCTGTCTGTTACTCACCCACAGTTTTCTCTGTCACAGTATCTGCTGTCAATCACCTGCTGGTTCTCTTTGATGAGGAAAGACCGGATGGTGGTGTTCGTCCCTGAGACAGAGATGATACTTATGTATTATTGTATAGCGTCTTAAAAACAAACACTGAATCATGTCATATGATTTTTCAGCTGCTTTGGCAACACTGTTCCTTTATTGTCTTGACAATAAAGTTATTGAGGGTTGAGAGAACACGGCTTCCTTTCCAAATTAAAGTCAGTTTGAAAATAATTTGTTTATTGGAGTCGTGGGTGAAATTATACTTGGAAAAGCAAAAGGCATTCTCCTTTTATGTGCAAACGTAAAAAAACGTAAACAGTAAAGTCTCAATTTCCCAATCAGGAGCAGTAAGCTAGCTAATCATAGCGTTGTAGCTGTGTGCAATGTGGCAGTAAAAACTACTTACTGCACCTTTAAAATGGAAACAGACAACATATATAATCAGTTGGCTGCAGGTGAAACTGAAACAGCAGGAGGCGCCATCTAGTGGACAGGTAACCACACTACATCACATGTCAGTATTACTGTCAGTATTACTGTCTCTGGTCTGAACGTTGTAACTCACAGTCACTGGTGTTTTTCAGCTCATCAAACAGTTTCCCTTTGTTTTGGTCTGAGGAGGAAAAATACAAAAAGTCAGTTATATATTAAAAATAAGTAACGTTAGTAATCTGACTGATGTCTAGAAGAAACTCTGGTCTCTTCAGAATGCGGTGTAGCTACCTGGCAGTGTGGCGGGAGACGTGGCGTTGAGGTGAGCGCTGCCCCCTGCTGTCGAGGGGCAACAGTACACTTGGTCACAGTACAGCAGATCACAGAAGTCCACATCTGGGGGCCAGGGGCCGGGGGAGGCTGGCGGGAGGGGGAGGGTGGTGGTGGTGATGGGGGGAGGAAGGAGGGAGGGAGGGAAGGAAAGAAAGGAGGGAAAGAGGGTAAAATCTCACAATAAAATCAGGAAAGAATGAATCAATCAATTACTGACTGAACGGATCAATTAATGGATCAATTACTGACTGAATGAATGAATGAGTCACTTTGCTGTATGGATCAGTTCCTACCTGTAGAGGTCCAGGCCGTCGTCTGCAGAGGGAACACTGTGTCGTTGCTGACAGACAGGCAGATAGACAGACAGGCAGGCAATCAGACAGACAGACAGACAGGCAGGCAGGCAGGCAGATAGACAGGCAGATAGACAGGCAGACAGACAGTCAGTTATCTCTCTGGGGGCGCCAACGTGTGAAGCCCAGTGAGGCTTTAAATAGTACAGAAAAAGGGATGATGACATCAGCCAAGGCCATACGCCAGAATCATGCTGTCAGCAGGGTGTGTGTGTGTGTGTGTGTGTGTGTGTGTGTGTGTGTGTGTGTGTGTGTATGTGTGTGTGTGTGTGTGTGTGTGTGTGTGTGTGTGGTCACCGTCTTACCTGCTACCAGGGAAGATGTCAATGTCATCGTCTCTCAGAGTCAGCAGGTACAGCGCTGTTATGGAGATCACACTGTAGACACACACAGATACAGCACAGGAGGTTACGGGGAGCGTGGTGATGTCACTAAACAGGATGTGACATCATGAGGAAGCAGGTGAGTCTCACCAGAAAGCCATTGTAGCCAGCAGGGTGAAGACGCTGGCCTGGAAGGCTTTATGCTGCAGACAGTGGCTGCACTTCTCACCCCAAGACTCCTGGTGCAGACAGACAGGTCAGTGTGTGTGTGTGTGTGTGTGTGTGTGTGTGTGTACATGCTTTAGCTGTAACCCTACCTTCACAGTAGGGAGTGGGCGGGGCTTCTGCGGCGTCGACACACTGGTGTGTTTGCTTGGTTTTCTAGGGAGAACAGTTCAGATCAGTTCCCCGCTGAGCACCAGGAAGTGTCTGGTGAGTGAACGTGAACGCTGCCTTAGGCTCTCCCCTCCCTCAATAACTACCATCGCTGCCCTTGAGCAAGGCATTTAACCCTCACCCGCCTCACCCTTTGGAGCGGAGACTCCCAGACAAGCTCTTGAGTTTGGCCAGTCGGCTGTTCCAGACCTCCAGATCCTGGATTCTGCTCTCCAGGTTGTCGGTCAGTTTACACAACTGTTTGACCGCACCCACGTTCTCCATGAAGATCTGCTCCTGGAGAGACAGACAGGCAGACAGACAGGCAGACAGACAGGTAGGCAGGCAGACAGGCAGACAGACAGGCAGGCAGACAGACAGAGAGACAGACAGACAGGTAGACAGGCAGGCAGGCAGGCAGACAGACAGAGAGACAGACAGACAGGCAGACAGACAGGTAGACAGACAGACAAACCAACCAGTGTTTTTAGCTGTTAACGGTTCACTAGTCTCTCTGGGTTTTCAAAATGGAGGATCAAACAGTTCCCTCTAGCGGCCACGTGGGGGCGCCACACACACACACACACACACACACACACACACACACACCACACCTTGTCCACCATGAGGAAGTTGTGTATCTTCTCTCCATCAGAGCAGGTGACGTCTCCCACTTCCTTCACAGCAGCAGGCAACAGCTCCTTCACCTCCTGAGCTATGACACCTTCATCAACCAATCAGAAGTATTGATATGACATCAGCAGCTCCTTCACCTCCTGAGCTATGACACCTTCATCAACCAATCAGAAGTATTGATATGACATCAGCAGCTCCTTCACCTCCTGAGCTATGACACCTTCATCAACCAATCAGAAGTATTGATATGACATCAGCAGCTCCTTCACCTCCTGAGCTATGACACCTTCATCAACCAATCAGAAGTATTGATATGACATCAGCTGGATAAACAACACCTATAATAACACCTCGACTACCAATGAAACCAGAATTCAAAATAAATAAAAAGAGTCATGAGTCGGTTCTGCTGTTTCCTATGGAACTCTAAAACAGTTCTCTCAGTCCGGTCTAGTCCAGTCCGGTCTAGTCCGGTCCAGTACACTCAGTCCGGTCCGGTCTGGTCCGGTCCGGTACCTGTCTGGTGGGTGTGGTCTATTCCCAGGGTAGAAGCAAACTCTGGTTTGTAGTCGTACTCTACGATCCTCATCTGGGAGATTCTCTTCAGCTGCTCCTCAGAGTCCACCTGGCAGCAGACAGACAGACAGGCAGACAGAGAGAGAGAGACAGATAGAGAGACAGACAGACAGACAGACAGACAGGCAGACAGAGAGACAGGCAGATCTGGATCTGGTTCAAAATAATTCCTTCAGTCTGTCAGTAATTTTCCCTCCAGTACTCTACTGTACTCAACTTTACTGTACTCACCTCTACTGTACTCAACTTTACTGTACTCACCTCTACTGTACTCATGTCTACTCTACTGTACTCGTCTCTACTCTACTGTACTCAACTTTACTGTACTCATCTCTACTC
>JAXDDW010000230.1:52500-57500 GCA_034670385.1 Hoplostethus mediterraneus | reverse complement strand
AACTTAATACCAATTTCTAACCTCAAATCCCAATTTGAATCCTATAAAGGATGTGGACCTCCAAGATGGCCGCCAGAGGACACAATATGTCACCTGACAGCCCTGAATATTTTATTGGTATCATTTCTTTAGATTGGAAAATAACTGCTGTTGTGATGTGATGCAAAACCATAACTACTGTATTAAAGACATTTCAATACTTTTATTAGATCTTTTAAGTAAAAGTGAGACGGCTGCTAACTGAGCTGGACTCACAGTGGCTGGTAGCTGCCGTTATACAGCGTGCTCCACTGTCCTGGTCTGTACTGATCCCAGGTCAGTAGTTGGTAGGGTCCCAGGGTCACGCCCCCATTGGCCCCATCGCTGTCACAAGACTCCTCATAGGAACCGGATCTCCTCCTCTTCCTCGCGTCTGGCTGCCCAGGGGAGCTGCAAGCAGGAGGAGAAAGAGACAGCCTGGACGTTGCCTTCAGGAAACCTGGGACCCTTCAGCGCTCAACAACCTCTCTCTGATTACTTTAGTAGCATGTCGGGTTCGTGTCACGTGAAGGAAAACAACTGTGAAGGCAGTCAAAAGCACAACATGGCGGCTTCAAGCCTCAATGATGGAAAAACTCACCGAGTCTGCTGTCCGGGGGTGGGGGCCAGCATACAGGCGGGGGGGGGGTCCTGGGTCTGGACTGGGCCCGGAGCCGAGCCTGGGACTCGACTGGGACCCCCGCAAGGTCCTGGGTAGCTGTCTGGGCGGGCCAGGTGAGGAGGGGGGTGGGGGGGGGATGGGGGGAGGGTGTCATGGGTGTGGGGGGTGGGGGGGGTACAAACTTGTGTGTAGCTGTCTGGACTCAGGTAGTGTGTGTGTTGGGGTGAAGGGTGTGTGTGTTGGTGAGTGGCGGGGGCGGGGCCAGCTTTGATGAAAGTGTTAGTGAGTGCCATGCTGCGAAGCGGGGCGTGGCTTAGTAGTTCAGGGTGGCCGGGGGCGGGGCCTCGGGCCTTAAAGCGACAAGACGACGAGGCGGCAGGCCGCGCCATTGGCTGGAACACTTCCTGGCTGACCTGCTGGTTGAACCAATGAGGCGGCTCATAGTGGAAATCTGCCAACACAGAGGAGCATTAGCTGTTACGTGATTGGTTGATAGGTATTCTGACTCAGGAAGACAAAAAACATTAAATAAAACATTTTAAAAGTAGAAATAGAAAATCATAGCTCATTTTAACTTTAAATATTTACACTGAACACAGAACGGTGTTATCTGAACATTTAAATGACAAGAACACGAACAAGTGAAAACTAGCTTAGTGCTAAAACTAGCTTAGTGCTAAAACTAGCCTGCGAGCATCTCGGTAATAATTGTATTTTCAGTCATGATACAGACCTCTAATCTTTTAGTAATCTTTATGTTCCATGTCTCGCAAATCTTGCAAAAAAAAGACAACATGTTTTGGCCAAATGTGCTTGGAGTCCCCAAAATATACTAAATCCAAAAGCTACAATAAAATACAAGATTCAGGTCACAACCTTCAAAATAAAACCTTTCAACTAGTTTACCCTTTTATTTTGAAAGCAGAACCAACCTACTTCCGGTCAGATTCTTGCTATCTCTAGCTGGTTTGACACAACTTAAGAACAGGAACACACGTCGCCAATTCCATGGAAAGTCTCAAATGAACATTACCCATAACTCCTTGCAAACATCAAGTACATAAAGAGGAATAAAGATTTATTTTTCCCATTACATCTGAAACCATATGGAAGTGATTCTTTTACAAAAAGAGAGGTGAATAAGCCTTGCACACCCTGTGGGGCGCTGTCTCACTCAGTGTTTTACCCATCAGCGCCATCTACAGGCCACCAGGCGTTACTACCACAGGATCAAACAATCACTCTGAAGTTTGATATCAGTTCAAGAATGACTTTGATTAAATGTTCCAGCGCTAGACGCTAACCGCCAAGCTAACCTCTGCTCCCAGTTCTAGAAAACTCTACAGTCGAGACTTTGAGATGTGAGTAAAGGGTTCAGGTAACCATGGTAACCAGTGCTATACAGTACCTGGTATCTGTGGAGGCGAGCAGGGCTCCGAGCTCGAGTCAGGAGGAGACTCAGGGAGCATGCTGGGAAAAACAACCAGAAAACATGAGTGAGTGAGTGAGTGGTGATTGGTCAGCTGGTAGGCAGAGGTAGTGAGGACGTAACCTCAACCTCAACCTCAACCTCAACCTCAACCTCAACCTCAACCTCAACCTCCTGGCTTCAAACCCCCCTGCAATGTTTCCTGTCTAATCAAACATGATGGAGGAGCAGAAAACATGGAATGACCTTGAGATGTCCTCTAACAACTTCATCTGTTTATAACTCTCGTCTGGAAGTGGAGTTTCTTTAGTAACCTACTCTTACTGGTTGACTGACTGACTGACTGACTGACTGACTGGTTGACTGACTGGTTGACTGACTGGTTGACTGACTGACTTGCTGACTGACTGACTGACTGACTGACTGGTTGACTGACTGACTGACTGACTGACTGACTGACTGACTGGTTGACTGACTGACTGACTGACTGGTTGACTGACTGACTGACTGACTGACTGGTTGACTGACTGACTGGTTGACTGACTGACTGACTGACTGACTGGTTGACTGACTGACTGACTGACTGACTGACTGACTGACTGGTTGACTGACTGACTGGTTGACTGACTGACTTGCTGACTGACTGACTGACTGACTGACTGACTGACTGGTTGACTGAATGACTTACAAATTGTTGGGGTCCATGTCGTTGCTGAGATACTGCTCCAGGATGCTGGTATCCACGGCAACTGAGCTCTCCAACACACCATTCATATCCTGACCTACACGCGCGCGCACACACACACACACACACACACACACACACACACACACACACACACAGTCTCCTAGTCAAGAATGGAATGATTATATCCTATCCTGTGTGTGGTGTGTGTGTGTGTGGTGTGTGTGTGTGTGTGTGTGTGTGTGTGTGGTGTGTTATCCCACTGGCTGATGGGAGTTTATACTGGAGGATTCAGAGCCATTACAGAGTTACTGTCTGTCATCAGAATATGAGACTATTAAATAACAACATCAGAGATTAAAAAATAAAAAGTAAATGCTAAGATCATTTTAAGATTGTTGATATGGACGATGAAACTGATCCCAGACCAGATGATCGTCTCACCGTTGAAGAACTGCTGCAGCGCCTCGTTCTCGCCCACCACGTGGAGCGGCCGGCCTCCAGGCTCCATGGCCGCCGGCTGGCCAGCAGGGGGAGCTGTTCCCCGGGGAGCCGGGTCAGGCGGGGCCCTGGCCGGGTCAGGCGGGGCCCTGGCCGGGTCAGGCGAGGCCCTGGCCGGGTCAGGCGGGGCCCTGGCCGGGTCAGGCGGGGCCCTGGCCGGGTCAGGCGGGGCCCTGGCCGGGTCAGGCGGGGGCCCTGGCCGGGTCAGGCGGGGCCCTGGCCGGGTCAGGGGTCAGGCGGGGCCCTGGCCGGGTCAGGGGTCAGGCGAGGCCCTGGCCGGGTCAGGCGGGGCCCTGGCCGGGTCAGGCGGGGCCCTGGCCGGGTCAGGCGGGGCCCTGGCCGGGTCAGGCGGGGCCCTGGCTGGGACCGCTGGGACGTTTCCTCTCTCGTCTTATTGTAAATAAGGAGATGATGTACAGATCAGTGAGGAAACAACCCACCGTGATACCTGAGATATGTTGTGGAGTGATTCATTCATTGACAACCTTATCAATACAATTTTTAAGCATCATCATACAAATGTGTACATCTTATGATTGCTTGCTTATGAGTGCTGCCAGGTGATCTGTTGCTTTGTTGAGTTGATATCAGACGTGTCCTCGAGCTGCTAGCCAACCAGTGGTCTTGGCCAACTCCCGTTTCAGCCTCCTTAACCGATGAGCAGCTTCAAGGTGTTGGACTGGACCGGCTCACACAACAGATCTGGTGCTACTGGACGCAAGCTAGCTGTGGCCTAACAAACAGCAAAGTGAATTCATCTGACTGAGGATGAAGGATGAAGACGCCATCATGAATCTGGACAATGAATACATCTCTCTCTATCTCTCTCTCTCTGTCTCTCTCTATCTCTCTCTCTCTGTCTCTCTCTCTGTCTCTCTCTCTCTCGTTTCTGAAGAGAAGCCAACCTGCACACAGCGGGAAAAGGCAGTCGAGACCGTCAGCGTCCGACGTCCTACCATATTCTTCAACCAGGAAGTGACTTATCTCAATGAGTACATCATGATGCCAATCCTTTTTGGTCAACTTGTTGGTCAACTTTTCTAACCACCGACACCACCTCTTGTGTCCTGTTGATTTCTCTGTCCTGTGCACATGCTAACATGTTAGCATGAAGTACGTTAAGAGCACAGAGGACTAGCATTATCTAACATAAGAAGACAGGAGCAGACAGACGAGTAAGACTGGAAACCACGATCACCTCTAGTCCTTGATCCAAAGACCTGAGAGACCTTGTGGTTTAATGAAGGCTCAACAAGTCCCTGATGTATCGTGGAAAAGTGGTCAGGGCCTTAGGAGTTAGATCAGGATTAGGAGGAAAACCCTGATCCAGCTGGAGCTGGAGGCCAGCGCTGGATGAGATGGATCCTTAGTCCTCCAGAGTTGGGGATGTTTTTTTCTGCCAATCATCTCGTCACTTGAAGAGGAAGTTGACCAACGCGCCTTTTGTCGGAAAAGGCAGATGGAACAAATGTGTTGCTGACTCAACGTTGTCTTTAACACTTGGATAGTGAAAATGAAACCCAAATAATTTCATTTTTTTTAACCAACAACTATTTGATCTTTGAAGTTCCTCATGTGATGTGAAGTGTTTCTTTATCATTACATAAATAGTAACTCATTACATTACAAAGTTACTCTTTATTAAATGTATGTTGAGTCTTAACACCAAGCAGACAAGCTCAGGAGGCGATGTGGGAATTTTCACTATTTTGGTTTTTAATTTGCACAAACAAAAATGAAATAAT
>JAXDDW010000230.1:35000-45000 GCA_034670385.1 Hoplostethus mediterraneus | reverse complement strand
CAGTCCTGGACCAGGACCCCCTCTCTGGAGCTGGTCCAGGACCAGGACCCCTCCCTGGAGCTGGTCCAGGACCAGAACCCCTCCCTGGAGCTGGTCCAGGACCAGGACCTCTCCCTGGAGCTGGTCCAGGACCAGGACCCCTCCCTGGAGCTGGTCCAGGACTAGGGCCTCTCCCTGGAGCTGGTCCTGGACCAGGACCCCTCCCTGGAGCTGGTCCAGGACCAGGACCCCTCCCTGGAGCTGGTCCTGCTCAAGGGCACTGCAGCAGGACTTTTATTGATTTCTGATTGGAGATAATTCTCCAGGGTGTGCGTGTGCGTGTGCGTGTGCGTGTGTGCGTGTGCGTGTGTGTGTGCGTGCGTGTGTGTGCTCCTACCTCCCTACAGTCTCGTACGATGGGCTGGGTGGCGTTGGGGTCCGCCGGGGTCCCCAGCATGGCGGAGGAGGTGCTCTTGTTCCTGCCGTGGCCCTTCCTGAAGGGGGCCTTCACCCCCCCGCCCCCCGGGGGGAGGTCGGCCACGGGGGAGGTGGGGGAGGAGAGAACCAGCGTCTTCAGGGCCAGGACCTCCGCCTGGAGGACGTCGATCTGCAGGACAGGACGCGCACGTCAAGTCACACTGCAGCAGCGTGTGTGTGTGTGTGTGTGTGTGTGTGTGTGTGTGTGTGCTCACCTTGCCGAGGGCTTCCTTCAGCTGTTTCTCAGCAGTTGCCTGTTTGACGTTGGCCTCTCTGACCATCTTATGGGCCTCCTGCAACGCACACACACACATGAGCAGGAGGTGTGTGCGTGTGTGTGTGTGTGTGTGTGTGTGTGCGTGTGTGCGTGTGTAACAAAATCCAGAAGAAAAGCTTAACACCGCCACCACCGGTCGCCCCGGCAGGAAGGAGGTGAAAGACTAGAAGAAGAAGAAAATGAAGCTCTGATGGACGACACAAATGAAGGAAACAAGACGAGGAACAGAACAGGAAGCTGGAAGGTCGGAGGACAGGAAGAGGAAGGATGGAGGAAACAGGAGAGGAGACAGGAGAGGAGACAGAGGAAACAGGAGAGGAGACGGAGGAAACAGGAGAGGAGACAGGAGAGGAGACAGGAGAGGAGACAGGAGAGGAGACGAGGACCGACCTGGAAGAGGCTGGCGGTGAGTTCCTCCAGCTCCTGGCCGAGCTGGTCCCTCACCTTAGACAACCTCTCACACTCCTCATCCTTCAACAGCAGCTCCTTACACGCACACGCACACGCACACGCACGCACACACACACACACACACACACACACGCACACACACGCACACACACGCACACACACACGCACACACACACACACACGCACACACACCACACACACACACACACACAGAACAAAAAGCCAACAGAAAAGCAAACATAACCAACTCAACAAACAGATGTGAAATCATAACATGGTAGAACTGATGAACTAGAACGGCTGGAGGTTCCAGGAACGTTCAATAATACGGAACCTCACATTTCCTCCATGTACAGTACCAGTATACATATATACATATATATATATATGTACAGTACCAGTCAAAAGTTTGGACACACTTACTCATAGAAAGAATTCTTTATTTTTACAATTTTCCACTATTTTAGAATAATAGTAAAGTCATCAAAACTGTGAAATAACACAAAGGAATTATGCAGTGAAAATGATCTAATATTTTATATTCTTCAAAGTAGAAACCCTTTGGCATTAACAAGCAAATAAATTCCACAAATGAACTTAAAGGCCACAATCACTATGTGAGTGTTTAAAATGATGATTTAATCATTGTGGTTCAACATTCTCCACCTCTAAAGTCTCAATGAAAACTACTTGTTGGGGCATTTCAATTTAATTAAAATGTAAGTTTTGAAAATAAATTCATACACAGGCATCAACTTCTCTATTTGTCTAAGAACATTTCAAGCATTTAAGCATCAAACCTTTATATCAAAATGTCTTTAAGATCCTGAGAAACAAAAACAGGTGTTCAAACTTTTGACTGGTACTGTACATAGATATAGATATATATTATATAGATATAAAGATATTATATCTATATAATATCTATCTATAGATATTATATATCTATATATTATATGGATACTATATAAATATATATTAAATACATATACAGTACTGTGCAAAAGTCTTAGGCACATATAAAACATATCCGTACAGTGAAGATGCTGTGATCATCAGATCTGGATGTTCCACCAAAATGAACTTTCATATATTGTGTTTACTCTGTTTGCCCAAACTCGCATCTACTGCAGCCCAACCGTCCTGGTAGGGGGATCCCTCTCTGAGTAGCCCCTCCCTCTCTGAGTAGCCCCTCCCTCTCTGAGTAGCCCCTCCCTCTCTGAGTAGCCCCTCCCTCTCTGAGTAGCCCCTCCCAAGGTTTCTCCCAATTTTCCAATAAGGTTTTTCCTTGTTTTTCCTTGTCCTCTGTGAGGGTCTAAGGCTGGGGGATGTCGTGTACTAATCATTTATTATTTTCACATGTTGGTGCTGTGAAGCCTTTAGAGACTGTAACTGATTAAGGGCTGTACAAATAAATGTGATTTGATTTGATTTCAGAAATAATGAAATTAAAAGTTCCTAAATATCAAAATTTGACTATAAAGAGCAGTAATGTAAAGAGAAAACAAAGAATTAATAAAAATCTAGGGCCAAATTCATATTAACAAATCTAGGGTGCCTAGGACTTTTGCACAGTACTGTATATATATATATAGATATTATAGATATATATATTGTATAGATATATATATATAGATATTATATAACCTTATATCAACCCTTTTTTCAGGCCGTTTCAGACCAACTCCAGTGAACGCATCACAACTGGACTTGGTCCTGATTGGCTCCCTCACTAAAGACTTCCTGAAATCCGTCCAATCAGGCCAGTTTGCATCATTGACCTCATTTGAATTAGAGGAGCTGGTGCTGTCGACCAATCAGGATCCAGGATTCTGAAGGCTTAGTCTTCACATGCATTCAGTTTAACGTTGAACTAAACTACATTTAATAATAAAACACCATGACATGCAATGCCTTGCTCATGGGCACAGGACACCTTGGGGTTGCCATCCCATAATAAGAGGGAAACAGCTTTTACAGTGGTGCTTCCTCACTGGCCTCAGATCAGCTGCTCACCTCACCGAGACTAAAACAATAAAGATGCTTCAAACAAAACAATGGAAACGTAAATTAAAATCAAATAAATGTCAAACTGGAGACGTGTTGAGATGTTTGTATGTCATGAACTCTCTCTCTCTCACACACACACACACACACACACACACACACACACACACACACACACACACACACACACACACACACACACACACACACACACACACACAGAGAGCCTAGGGCAGTTCTTCTAGTTCTTCCGATCCAAACCAGAGGGTGGGTGTGTGCATGTGCGAGTGTGTGTGTGTGCATGTGCGAGTGTGTGTGTGTGCGAGTGTGTGTGCGTGTGTGTGTGCGCACGCGAGTGTGTGTGTGTGTGTGTGTGCGCGAGTGTGTGTGCGAGTGTGCGTGTGCGAGTGTGTGTGTGTGTGTGTGTGTGAGTGTGTGCGAGTGTGCGAGTGTGTGCGAGTGTGTGTGTGTGTGCTACCCTCTGGGCCTTGGCCAGCTCTTCCTTCAGCCTCTCGTTTCCTTTCTCTCTGACCTCCATCACCGACGGGCTACGCAGCCGCGACAGGCTGTCACTCAAACCACTACACTCCTCCCCTTCCTCTCCAGACAGGAAGTTGCCCTCTGAAGGCTCTGCCTCCAGGCCCGGGACACTGCGGGCGTAACCGTGGAAACGCCAGAGGTCAGTTATGGATTACAGCACATAAATGTTAAGTTGGTAAGACAAAGTAGAGAAAAGGGTTCAATCAAAATGGACTATGATCAAGCTGAAGAAGCTATTCACTACCCTGCTGCTGCATGCTGGGTAATAGACAGGCTGACTAGGTAACCGGTCAGGTTCACTGACCACCCTGGGGTCCTGACCTTCCATTGTGGCTGTGTCGGGGGGTGGAGTAGACCGGTTGTGTCGGGAGCTGGTCCGCCCGCAGGGTGCTGGGGTGTCCAGGAGGGGGCGCTCCCAGGGAGGGGGTGCGGTACAGAGAGCTGGGGGGGGCGCTGTGGCGGGCGGGGGGGCGCTGCTCCGCTTGGTTCTGCAGGACACACAGGTAACCAATCACCTTCTGATAGGATGATAACATCCATAACATATTGATTATTATGGTCTGTTGTAACTACCATTAACTATTATTACCAATTAACTCAACTAACACATCCAGTCAAGATAACCTGATCCTGGTGTGGTGACCTTTGACCTACCTGCAGGTCAGGGGTGGTGGGCGAGGCTAGGTTGACCTCATGGAAGCCCTCCAGGGGTTCAGCGTTGCTCTGACTGCTGCTGGCCATAGCAGCTCCTCTGAGGCATCATACACTCTAAACACACACACACACACACACACACACACACACACACACACACACACACACACAGATTAACAGCAGACTACAGTTGAATGCTGCAGGCTGTAGGAGGCTGATTATTGATATTAGATTATTAGTATATTGGACCAAACCAGATCAATACTGATGGTTTTTGCTCCTCTCAACTGCAGTAAAATGATTGTTCTTCCATCCATGTTCAATAACGGCTCACCACATCTCAATGATGTGTAATGTCTTGATGTAGTTCGATTGGATTAGTCTGTTATACTGTCAACCTGACATACAGGAGGCTTGACTGACAACAGGAGCAGGGCATGGTGGGAAATGTAGTTCTCTAGAGCCAAGCATTTCTACACAGTCCCAGTCTCAATTCCCAGTCTCATCCAAAGCAAACTGCTAGAGAGAAATTCACATTTCTATAGATTGTGAAGATGTGTGTTCCTTCATAGATTTTAGATCCATGTGATTTGAAACATCTACCATGGTGTTGGCTGAGGATGGAGAAGCAGGCAGGAAGGACGCTGTGGTCCTCGCAGTCAACCGGTCAGTAAGACAGGTTGTCTTTGACCTGGAAAACAGAGAGACAGGGACAGAGAGAGAGACAGTCCTTCCTTATTTTCTGGTTTCAAAGCTGCACCAGGCAGTTTCTGCACGTTGGCGCCCCCAAATGGCAGCGGGCTGTAACTGGTTGAATACTGGGGACTTCATTACCCAGAAACCCTGTGCAGTGAGGTCTGTAGTTCAAATGCTCTTCTCAGTGTGTGGTGGGTGGAGGTGGTGAAGAGGTTCAGGAGGTTTGGACTCTTCAGTCTGGATCGGTCATTTTCTGTGTGGAGGTTTAATCTGGACCAATAGCATCAATCTATGGGACGTTGCTTAGTGAGACTGAGCCCAGAGCAGGGTGCGTTTGGTCTATGTGTGTGTGTGTGTGTGTGTGTGTGTGTGTGTATTCAGTGGGTGTGTCCTCCATTGAGCATATATACAAAAGCCACAAGCTTCTGAAGACAAACAGCCACTCCCTCCGTGTTTAATAACTTGCAGGACAATTTGTTCTGTCAAGTGGAGCAAGAATGAAACGGTGAGTTGGTTTGACACTGAGGGGAAATTACAGACTTTTACTGTCAATGGAAGAAACCTGAATAGAAGATAGAACGTGTGATGGCAGAGTAACGGTCCCAGCTGTCACCTGGGAGCACCTACACACACACACACACACACACACACACACACACACTATTTATGTCATTCAGGATTAGGGTTAGACACACAGATGGTCCAAGGGGGAGAGAGAGACAGGGAGAGACAGACAGGTGACAGCGTGCCACCTGCCAGTCCAACTCCGGTGAAACCCCACCCACCTCATCCAACCAATCCCTGCCCTCCCTCCCTGCCCGTCTCCATGGAGACCAATCGAGGAGAGCCAATGGTAACCTGACCCCCTGAGGGATGCTGGGTAAAGATCCAGTTACTGCGAAGCGCCTGTAAAGGCTCATTCTGTATCTTTAGGGTAAGATATACTAGTAGATGATTTATTGATGATTCTTTATTTTATTACATTCAGCGGTTTCACGTGTTTACAACTAAACATTCCTCAGTAAACGAACATGAAACACAACTGTTGTAGTTAAGACGCAATCTATCTTTATTTACAGTGACGTCAGTCAGACGGTTTCATTCATCAGTCCTTAAAATCTGAGGAAACCAAACTAGTCTACATGTCAGTTAACTAGTCTACATGATAGTTAACTGGTTAACTGGTAAACTTTATTCGTCTGGTTGTTTCTAGACTATTCAGTAGATCTGCTATAGGACGCTCAACTCTGATTGGCCAGCAAAGTCTTCACATCCAATCAGATCACTCTACAGTCAATGAGTCTGATTGTTTTGTTGCTTTTGGCAAAAACACGTTTGGCTACTGCAGAGACACGGAGCTAACCAGCTAACCAGCTAACCAGCTAACACAAACGTTTCATTCATTCAGAGCAAGAAAGTTTTGATTGCTGGTTAGAGGCTTACTGGATTGTTTGTTGCTATGGTTACAGTTCTGCTACAGTGTAACGCGGATGCTAGCTACAGACGTTGCCATGGTTACAGTTCCGCCAAACTAGTTTTTGGCGGAAGCTTGTGAATGACTTTAGCTCCATGTCTTGTAAGTAGTAATAAGCAGGTTAATACTGTCCCTTAATGTTACTGAGGGTTGATGATGTTAGCTAGCCTGCTGACCCACTGGACAGACCCTGTAGAGAGAGGGCGAGAGAGGTAGACGGAGAGAGAGAGAGAGAATAACAACTCTCCTCTCCTCTTTCCCCTCCAGAGAGTGATGCTGCAAAACAAAGGAGGGTTTGTAATATTCTTGTGCTACTCTCGAATCTTCCTTTCCACACACACATATACACACACACACACACACACACACACACACACACACACACCACCTTAATAACAGAACAGCAGCTCATTGGTAAAATATGCAGACGACAATGGCTTTCTGTGTGTGTCCATCCAACATCATCATGATCATCGTCTCAACATACCACCCCCTCCTGGTAGTAGGCCTAGTAGTAGTATTTGCAGTAGTAGTAATGGTATACTACCTCTTCACCTCCTCATCTACTGTTACATCATCAAGCAGCTAGTCAAAAAACATGGTAAATAATCAATAGGTGCTTATTGCATTGGGCTGCATGGGAATATGAAGTATATGAAATATATGAACTACTCACTACTGCTCACTACTACTCACTTTCAAATGACATTCCCAAACATGTTTCAGATCTCATTTTGTATTTGCTTTTCATTTATTTAACGTAGAAAACACAATTATTCCATCACAACATGATAAACGATAATACTGAATTACTGCCCAACACGATTTTATATTTCATTCTAACTAGTTTTAAAACGTGTAGACGCGCTTGGACTGTGATGTATGCAACCAATACTACCAATACCACCATCAATACTACCATCTATACAACCAATACTACAATCAATACTACCATTAGTACTATCAGTAAGACCAATACTACTATCAATACTACCATTAGTACACTCAGTATGACCAATACTACCATCAGTACTATCGGTACTACCAATACTACTCAAGTGGTCATCGGTGAAACAGCCTCACCGTTGACAGCTAGCTGAATATCAGTACAGAGCCAGTCTAAGCTAAGCTAAGCTAAGCTAAGCTAATAACAGGCTCGATGTAAGGCTGTGACAAGCCTGTACATGTTAGTATGATGTTGAAATGGTTAATGTTGCAATTAAGAGCAGCAATTCGCCTTTTTCATGGCTAAGTGGGAGTTCAGACGGGGCTAGCCGCATTAGCTGGAAGCTAGCAGTAGGTTACGGTTAACAAACAGGCTAGCATGCTAACGTTAGCTGGCTATTTACGAGACAGACGTTAGCGGACTACCGGGGTGTTGTGTGACGCTGCATGCGTGAAAGATGCACGGACACAACATCTTCGCTGTCTGTTGGCTGTCCGTTGGCTAACGTTAACTAACCAGCTCGGGTTTCGTTAAAATAAAGCTGAACGGTACATTTACATTGCATTAGCATTTAAGCTAGGCGAGCTGTCCGTTACCGTTAACATCAGTGTAGTGAGTGAACCGGCCCGGTGAGGAGACCTGTCGCCCGTTTAGGTAACGGGAACATATGTCTGATTATCGAGGCGAAACCCTATGTCCATTATCGGACAGAGCCTAGCCCGGTCGCAGCTAGCTAATGCAGGATGCCTGTTGGGTTTTGGCTTATTCCGGCACCAGTTCCCCTTAGTAACGCAACTGTTGTACTGGTCGACCAGAACGGGGTCTGGACCTTCGCACTCATATAAGGCTTGCGAGCCCGGCAACAACCAGCGCTACCTTAGGCGGGTGATGAGCAGAAATCCAACTGGCTTTGTACTGCGACATGTGAGCGACATGTGAGTGACAAGTGAAGCTGTTTGAACACAGCGGACCGGCGGTGTTGGATCGCCATTCAGATATTATGGGAAATGGAAAGAAACACGACAGTTGGAGACGTGTCCGATAATAGATGTGTCACCACCAGCTGCCCGATACTGGGCGCGTTTGACGTTACATTTACATTGGGACTTAAGCTAGGTACGTTTAGCTCCTTTATCAATAATAAGGCGTTAGCTGGCGACTCACCTGGCTTCGGTGTTGACGACGCACGGGCTGGTCGGTAACGTTAACGTCACTGACCAACAAACAAACCGAGACACTGACGGAACCGGAGGGCGATGCAGATCGGAGCGGCTTACTCCAAAACGCAGGAATACTGGTGCATTCACGTACCACCCAAAAACTGGTAAATCTGTCAGATCAGCTGGAGGCAGTGGGGTAGTGGTAAACTATGACGTCAGGTCGGTCCTCATCATCCACCAATATCAACAAAGATTGGTTATGTTTTCAGAAAAATCCCACTGATTTGTGATTTTCCTAGATATAACATGTAGTTTGATATTATAATTTCAAATGTTCTGTCAGCCTAAAAAGGCGGGGAAATAAAAGGCGGATAAACAAACAGCGTCTCTGGATTTACATTCCACGGCAAACTGGAGCAGGGCTAATGGTGCATTCAGGTACCGGGCCAGTTACAAGCAAGCCAGAATACAAACAAGACTTCTAGTCACCGTTTTCAAGACAAAACAAATGGAAGAACATGGGCTGCGATGTCAGGAGGAATCTGCAGTAAATCAAAATAGTTTTGTCCTTATTGCAACATATATTCACAGCCTTCTGGCCTTATGCAAGATGCCAGCTATATAGGGCTACCAAAATAAAAGTCCTTTTACACAGTGGTCCATTTTAACCCGTAGCTGTAGCTCTGTTGGTCCTAAAGGAAAGGAACTGCAGCACTCAGAGTCAAGTCAGCCAGAACAAACCAACAGTCAGAAGATAGAACATTTCTCACATCAGCTGACCAGAAATCTTGCAAACTGTCTGTCTGCAGCTATTATGGTGCGTTCAGTGCTCTACATAAACTTGTTGACTAGTTATTTAAGCATTACCTTAGGTCAATATTGTATTACAGTTGCTATATCGCCATCTTAAATGTGCAAATAACCACAGTCAACTGTAGGATAGATGTAGAAATGTTTTACTTGCTACGTACGGGCTGATAGCATTTGAAGAATCAGTAGATCAAAGCAATTTACTGTTTCTGTTCCATGTTCAGACAAAACCTGTTGTCTGTGTATTTCCCACCACAGACACGTTATAAGTCCTTGTATGGATGCTATAGGAATATTACAATGTGGATTCCTTCAGGTTGTATTAACTGTCTTGGCTGGCTTGTAGTAGTGATTGATTTGCAGTAAAACAATTGGTAAAACATCAAAGTTTCGCACCGCCCCTTGTGGTCAAACGTGGTTAGTTCATGCCTGTAAAAATAACAGAGCGGTAGCGCATAGACCATATTTAATTTGAAGATGAGTCACTCAGTAGCAAAAATATGTTCCTCCTTCCGGTCTGCACGAGTCACGCATGATTAGGAGCCATCATTCTCAATTAATAATAATAA
>JAXDDW010000230.1:22500-30000 GCA_034670385.1 Hoplostethus mediterraneus | reverse complement strand
GTGTGTGTGTACACTAGATGCATGCTGAAGCAGTGCAGTCTGAATGGGGCTGTAACTCCATTGTGCCGACAGAAAGAGCGAAGGGAGCAGAGGAATGCATGCAGCTCTAGTTTGTTGAAAGTAGTTCAGAGCCTTTCAGGTGACGTAGCCCCGCCCCCATCTTGACTGACACTTTCCATCTCCTCCCTCCCGCCCCCCCGTCAGTGTCGGAGCACCAAAGCTGCCAAGTCTCAGGACTACTATGTTAGTCTGTAGAGGTCTGTTGTCCTGGTGTGTCAGTAACTTTGAGTTTGGTGGTGTAATCTGCGCTGTGGAAAAAATGGTTTTATTTGACCAATAAAGATGGGGGGCATTGTATACGGTAACGTTAGCTACGATAGCTTATAGCATATTATAGCCACACATAGAATACGGTAATGTTAGCTTACATGTAATATGCAGTTGGGAAAATTCAATAGAAAACAGCTAAGCTACATTTTTAATGTCAGCAAAGCAGATAAATCAGGTGCAGACAAAATTAAATATGTATTTGGCGATAGGCGACACTTCACACCAGCGCTGGTGGAGACTAGCGCCCTCCTGTGGAAAACAATGAACATCAAATCACATTTTTCAAATCAAATCACGTTAATCTGTACAGCCCTTCATCACCGTTCCACTCTCTCAGGCTTCACAGTGCCCAACATGTGAAACAGTAAAACTCCCCCAGCCTTAAACTCCCACAAAACCTCATAGGGAAAATGGGAAGAAACCTTGGGAGGGGCTACTCAGAGAGGGAGGGGTTACTCAGAGAGGGAGGGGCTACTCAGAGAGGGAGGGGTTACTCAGAGAGGGAGGGGCTACTCAGAGAGGGAGGGGCTACTCAGAGAGGGAGGGGCTACTCAGAGAGGGAGGGGGGTTGGTAGGGGGATCATCCAGTTTGCAGCATCAGAGAAGGGAGGAGACGCTTCTTCTCATCTGGTGCTGCAGCAACATCACATACTGACGACTAGCAGCTTGTTGATCAGACGGATTGATCAGTGTGAGGAAATGAAATGTGTGTGTGTGTGTGTGTGTGTGTGCGTGTGTGTGTGTGAGGGGAGCCAGGGCAAACAATCCTAATGGCTTCCTGAAGTTTTTTAAGTTACTAATGAATAGCTGACAGCTCTCTCTTTGTGTGTGTGTGTGTGTGTGTGTGTGTGTGTGTGTGTGTGTGTGGTGGACCGTGGTGTCCAAATGGTCCACTTGATGACAGCTGAACTCAACTGAACCTTGACAAAGCTAAGTTGTCACACACACACACACACACACACACACACACACACACACACACACACACACACACACACACACAGTATAAACATCTTGGGCAGGTAAATGGACTACCTGTCTTCCTCTAAGGTCGTGAGAGAGGTCAGACAGACAATACACAGCGACCTGTCTGTCTCTCTACCTGTCTGTCCACCAGAACAATAGACCAGGTTTGTTTCTGTCCTGTCTTCTTCCTCAGCAGCTCCCTGTCATCATGATCACTCTACCCTCTATATTTGATCCAGGTTTTTATATCCATGTAGATCCTCCAGTAACGTTCTCAGTAAAAGTGATCAGTGTGATCAGGTAGATTTGTCTCCAAATGTAGGTTACTGTGACTCAGTAAACTGTCTTGTCTTTAGCCCTAGTCTCTACTCCAAAACACTCTGAGTTGGAGCTGGAGAAGAGTCAGCTAGTTCACCTGAACTAACTGGTAGCTAGCTAACTAGTTACTGTTAACATGGGACGACTAGCCACTGCTAACGCTAGCTTCTACTAGATACGTTAGCTAGTTTCAAGTTTCAAGTTTCAAGTAGTTTATTTGTCACATGCACACACGAGGTGTGCAGTGAAATGCAAAAGTGGCAATGCTCACGGGAATGTGCAAAGGGCAATAGTTCACAATATTTACAGTAAAAAAAAACAACACAATATTTACAGTATTGCAATATATGTCAGAGGAAAATGCTCATCTGTTTGGCACACCCAGGAAGTACTGGTGAGACGGGAGGGAAATGGCTTGGTGAGAGTTTCAGCATTATTGTCTTTTGTTTGGTGTTGAGTGACGCCTTTGTGAACGGTGGGGTTGGTTTCAGGGGAGAACTGATGGCAAGTTACCCGATGGTTTCTTGGAGCCAATGCTCACTGAGTGTGCACCCTCAGCAAGCTGGCAGGGCAACCGGCCTCAGTTGATTGGGAGAGGGCTGTTACACAGCAGGGTTAGTTGCAGGGAGGAGTGACATTGGGCCCAGTGTCACATACGGTAATTACAATAATTACAGTAAGAGCTCTTATATTAAAAACAACACAATATATACAGTAAGAGCACTCATGGAAATGAAAATATAAAATATAAAATAAGAGGTAGGTACGGGAAATCGTATGAATATAATACACTATAAATTATGTGTAGTCATTACCTAAGTGTGTGTGTGTGTGTGTGTGTGTGTAAGAGGGGCAGTGTGTGGGTCTTGGTGGGTCCTGGTGAGGTCAGAGGTCACAGTCCTGATGGCCTGAGGATAGAAACTCCGTCTCAGTCTCTGTTTTAGCAGCGTGACTACGGAGGCGCTTGCCTGACCGCAGCAGCTGAAACAGTCTGTTGTTGGGGTGGTGAGGATCCTTCATGATCCTGCAGGCTCTGGTTCTGGTCCTGGTGTACAAGTCCTGCAGGGTGGGGAGTGTAGTTCCAATACTCTCTGCAGAGCCTTCCTGTCCTGAGCGGAGCTGTTGCCCAACCAGGCAGTGATGCTTCCTGTCAGGATGCTCTCTACAGCTCCAGAGTAGAAGGACTGAAGGATCCTCCGGGAGACTTGAAATGTCCTCAGTTGCCTGATGTGGTAAAGGCGCTGCCTCGCCTTCCTCACCAGAGTGTCTGTGTGTGTAGTCCATGTAAGATCTTCAGTGATGTGGACTCCCAGGTATTTATACCTGCTCACCCTCTCCACAGTAGTCCCATTAATCCCCAATGGTGAATACGTCCTCTGTTGTTGTGTCCTCCTAAAGTCCACAATCAGCTCCTTAGTTTTGGTGACAAGAGGAGGCTGTTGTCATGGCACCAGAGTGACAGATCAGCAACTTCCTCCAGGTAGGCCTTCTCATTGTTGTCAGAGATCAGGCCGACCACCACTGTGTCATCCGCCGACTTGACGATGGAGTTGGAGCTGAACCTGGCCACACAGTCATGTGTGTACAGGGAGTACAGTAGGGGGCTGAGGACGCAACCCTGGGGGGATCCTGTGTTCAGGGTGAGGGGGTTGGAGGTGTGTCTGCCCACCCTGACCACCTGGGGTCTGGCGGTCAGGAAGTCCAGGATCCAGGCACACAGGGGTGTTCAGTCCCAGCTCAATCAACTTTCCAGCCAGTCTGGAGGGACTATGGTGTTTAAAGCTGAACTATAATCAATGAACAGCAGTCTCACATAGCCCCCCTTCCGGCTGTCAAGATGAGAGAGTGTGGTGTGCAGTACCTGGGAGACAGCATCATCCTGGATCTGTTTGGACGATAAGCAAACTGCAGTGGGTCCATGGAGGAAGGCGCAGATGAAGTCCTTAATCAGAAGCATTTCATGACCACCGAGGTGAGGGCCACCGGCCGGTAGTCATTCAAGCATGCTGGAGAAGCATTCTTGGGCACAGGGACAATAGTGGATCTCTTGGAGCAGGCGGGGACCACAGACTCAGCCAGGGAGATGTTGAAGATAGTAGTGAACACTGGAGCTAGCTGGTTAGCACAGGTCTTCAGTACTCACCCAGATATGCCATCTGGACCAGCAGCTTTCCTGGTGTTCACCCTCGTCAGAGCCTCCTCACACTGTGCTCGGTCACAGAGAGTGTGTGTTCATCCCCAGCGGTAGAACTCACTGCGGCTGCGCTAACGGTGATGTTGTTAGCCGGCGAGCTAGCGCTGTTGTTGCTAGCCTCAAACCGTAGAATGTGTTCAGGTCGTCCGCTAGGGATGCGTCGGCACTCACAGTTGCGGGGGGTCTGCCCTGGTAGTCCGTTATAGTCCGTTATAGGCCGTTATAGGCCGTAGTCCCTGCCAGAGGCGTCTGGTGTCGCGCTGCTCCATCTGCGACTCCACTCTGTCCCTGTACCTCCTCTTGGCTCCTTCACCTCCTTCTCAGTCCATAGGACGCTGCCTTGTGCTCGTCCATGTTGCCGGAAACAAGACCGGAGTTGTAGGCAGCAGTGCGGCGTGGATCTATCAACCCACGTTTCTGGTTAGGAAAGGACCTAACTTTTACCGTGGGGACGATGGTGTCCGCTAGCGTTGCTATGACGCTCGTTACTACTTCCGTAAACTCGTTGACATTCCTGGAACTGGATTGGAACATGTCCCAGTCGACGTCACACAGAGCGTCTTGTAGCTCAGCCTCTGATTGGTCGGACCACCGCTTTACGTCCCTCGTCACGACCGCTTCCCGTGCTATCCTTTGTTTATACTCCGGTAGCAGGAAAATGGCGGCATGGTCTGATTTGCCGAACGTAGGGAGAGAGAGCCTTGTAGCCTCTCTTGAACGGCGTGTATCAGTGGTCCAACGTTGTTTCCCCTCTGGTAGCACACGTGATGTGATGGTGAAAGTTCGGCATGACTTTTTTTAGGTTCAACCTATTAAAGTCTCCAGCCACTACCATAGCCGCGTCGGGATGCTTGTTCTGATGCCGACATAACACATCCTGTAGGTCCAATAGTGCTACGTCGGTGTCCGCTTGTGGTGGTATGTAGACGGCTGTGGTGATGACCGAGCTGAACTCCCGGGGAAGGTAGAATGGACGGCATGAGATCATCAGATGTTCCAGGTTAGACGAGCAGGAACGAGAGAGTCTTCATGTCCTTGGGGTTGCACCACTTGTTGTTGGTCATGAAGCAAACTCCTCCACCCTTGGATTTACCAGACTCTTCTGTTCTATCTGCACGGAAAACAGAGAAGGACTCGGTTGGGCATATGGCTCGATCCGGCACCAGCGGGGTCAGCCATGTCTCCGTCAGACAAAAGATATTACAATCCCTCACGTCCCGTTGGAATCTAATCCTCGCCGAACATCATCCGATTTATTTTCCAGAGACTGGATGTTAGCAAGAAGGATGCTGAATTAGAATGCTACCACGACGGCGTCTAGACATGGCCGCACCATCTTGTGTCCTAGCTAGTGTGCTAACCAGATGTGTTAACAACAAGACAGTGATGGTTAGCTGACCAGATACTATGTTAGCTAGCTAACAAGCTACATGATCTAAACACTAAATCAATCAGATGATCAGTGATGAAATGATCAGTGCAGTAGAAACAGACAGAAATGAACCATGAAGATTCAATTCTGTTGAGACAGAAACACAACCAGCTGTTCAGAGCTGAGGACCTCCAAGATGGCCACCAGAGGGGGCGGGGCTACATCACCTGAAAGCCTTCCCCCCCGGAGTTTTCTGAACGTTCGTGGGTGCACTTTGGAAACACACGTTGATTTCTCCGACTGGCTTTGGAAAGAATGGAGTAGTCAGAGTCGAAAGGATGACACAGATATAGACATACATACATACATATTACCCTTGACCTGAAAGTAGGAGGAGGAGGAGAAAGTCAAGTGAGTCTACGTTACATCATCTGTAGGTGTTTTAGGTCAGGGTCATTGGAGGTCATGACATCAGAAGGTCAGAGTTCAGCATCCCAGCGTCGGCTAAATGACTAACATAGAAGTATCGTTTACATCCACAGTGTGTGTGTGTGTGTGTGTGTGAGATGGTGCTGTGTTGTGTATATGAGGTCATGTGACATCATGGTGTGTACCAGCAGGATAATCAGTTCGCCTCATTGTTAAAGAGCCATAACCATGACATCATCATCATCATCATCATCATAGCAGACGTAGATGCAGAGCAGATCTCTCTCTGTCTCTCATATATCTTAGCAGTGAATCAAATCCCAACAAAGATAGTATGTTACACACACACACACACACACACACACACATACTGTCAATACAATTTAATATTTATAGGAGAGACTGTGGTCTTCTGTAGTCTACTGGTGGAGACACCCCCCATCCCCCAACACACACACACACACGCGCACACACACACACACACACACACACGCACACGCACACACACACTCCACAGTCCATTAGTCCGGGGTTTATGACGTGTTGAGAAAGTTCCTCTCTTTTAACAACCAATACATTCATCTCAATCTGTCCAGACACACCCTGAGTGTGTGTGTGTGTGTGTGTGTGTGTGTGTGTGCATGTGTGTGTGTGTGTGTGTGTTGAGACAGGCTGTCTCCAGTTCTATTCAGAGTCCTGAACAGAAAGACGTTACCGATAGCTATCAGAGAGAGAGACAGGCAGAGATAAGAAGGAAAGACACAAAGAAGGAAGGACGCCATCGCACCGCGCACACACACACACACACACACACACACACACACACACACACACACACACACGCACACACACATTTCAGAGTTGGCTGGGATACTCTATACCCTTGGGAAAGGCTAGTCTCCCATCTGTCACACACAACACAGTTCTATAGCATGTAGTCAGATTGAGGCCCACCATGGAGCTCATGAGGCCTATTGCAGAGCTGCACGCTGAGGCCCTTTCCTCCTCTCCTCTCTCCTCTCTCCTCTCCTCCTCTCCCCCCCCCCCTTCCGGTAACTTCCCCTCCTTGTATCTCACCATGCTGTCTGTTGACTTGTTCTTTCCACCGGCACTTTGAAGGGGGCGTGAAGTTCTCTCTCTCGTGTGTGTGTGTGTGTGTGTGTGTGTGTGTGTGTGTGTGTGTGTGTGGGTGTGTGTGTGTGTGTGTGTGGTCGGGGTTTACCTGAGTCCTGAGTGGATGCTTTGTCAAAATGGTTGTTTTCATGTGTGTCTGAGCGTAACAGGGTACCTGACCCTACATGTGTGTGTAATGTGTGTGTGTGTGTGTGGTTGTGTGTGTGTGTGTGTGTGGGGGCTGAATGGTGCCTGTGTTCACCTCAGTCTATTCGTACTTCCTGTAGTGTTAGCTTGTTGATTCTTGGTTCTTATGGAACATTGTTCTGTCCATTTGTTGTTATATGGTTACAATATTAACAATAATAGTAATCATTCTAATTTAATTTAATTTAATTTATTTAATTTAATTTAATTTTTTAACTGTTTCTCTCTTTCTATTGGTTACTGACTGAGTCCACATTTACAAGAAGAAGAACAGGAAGTGTTAATGCTGTGGGGCAACCACTGGTGCTTTGTGGGATAATAACACTTAACCTAACTCTCTGCCTGTCTCTTCTCTTCTGTCTCTCTTCTCTTCTGCTCTGTGTAGTTCATCTCTCCCGTGCTCTGTAACCTGCATTCTGAACTGTGAGTCTCACTAACTCTCATGCTGCCTAGTCGCAGCTGTCTTCGTCTCCAGTGTTTGGTGTGCTGTGATGTGCTGCTCATGCTGGTGGAATCATCGTGCGTAGAACTCATTGTGTGGAAGAGAGCATGTGGGTGCGACTCTGAACCT
>JAXDDW010000230.1:17500-20000 GCA_034670385.1 Hoplostethus mediterraneus | reverse complement strand
CGCTAGCAAGCATCTCTCAATATTTATGACACTGTCTAAACTCTAAACAGCAACACACCTACAACACATAGTTCATGTTATGGTAAAAACACATATTTGCAACACCAGTTTCCATTTATAATGCCTACCAAAGGGTGAAAGTTCAATTCTATACCTGAAGACATCCAGATGAAACACCTGTAAGATTTCTGACGGAGGATGAAGATTAAGACGAAATAAGAATCACAAGACTACGCAAAGACGATTGGATTTCATTTTGTTTTGGGGCGGAGCGCCTTCAGGAGCCATGGGACAGCCTATAACTAACCCAACCCTAACCCTAGCACCTAACCCTAACCTTTACCTAATCCTAACATAATCCTAATCCCAGGGGAGACTCATTGAGATGAGACATACATAAAACACCCAATAAAATCATGACCATGAACAGAAAAACATGGACAGGTCGGTGAGTTCTTCTGAATCCTTCAGCAAAGATTTAAAAACAGGAATGAGACAAATTACCAGGAATTTAATTTGAATTACATTTTTTTCATTTGACATCAAATCATACTTTTGATTTGATCCAACTTTGATTTGAGTCTAGTTGTCGAGTCTAGAAGCTTCACCTCAACAAGGTCGAACCGTCTGGATGATCTTTCAGTTTTTTATTTGGGTTTATTGAAAATGGATTAGTTATCTAACAGACTGAAGACCTCGTCTGTCTGTCTGTCTGTCTGTCTATCTACCTCTCTGTCTGTCTGTCTGTCTGCCTGTTTACCTGTCTGTCTGTCTGTCTATCTGTCTGTCTGTCTGTCTGCCTGCCTGTCTGTCTGTCTGTCTGTCTGTCTCTCTACCTGTCTGTCTACCTGTGTGTCTGTCTGTCTGTCTCTCTGTCTGTCTGTCTGTCTCTCTACCTGTCTGTCTGTCTGTCTCTCTCCATAGCCGTCTAGATGCCAATCATATTTCCAGTGTTCCCATTGGCTGCTTCTCCGGGCTCCACTCCCTTCGTCACCTGTGGCTGGATGATAATTCGCTGACGGAGGTGCCAATCAAGGCTCTGAGTGACCTGCCCTCCCTCCAGGCCATGACGTTGGCTCTCAACCACATCAGTCACATCTCAGATCACGCCTTCGCCGACCTCAGCAGCCTGGTGGTGCTGTATGTACACACACACACACACACACACACACACACACACACACACACACACACACAGGATCTGCTCTATCCCTCCTTCATGAAAAGGTGAGAAGAAATAAAATGGGACATGGAGAAGACAATAGGAAGGATAGGTGGGAGAGGAGGAGGAGGAAGAGGAGGAAGAGGAGAAGGAGTAGGAGGAAGAAGAATAGAAGAGGAAGAGGAAGATGAGGAAGAGGAAGAGGAAGGGGAAGGGGAGGAGGAAGAATAGAAGAGGAAGAGGAAGAGGAAGAGTCTTCTCTGTCTTTGCCTCAAGCCACTACTAGCTTCAATACACATTGGGCCTCATTCACGTGTAGAAACGTTCCTACGAAGGTTCCTACAAAGGTTCCTACGAAGGTTCCTACGAAGGTTCCTACGAAGGTTCCTACGAAGGTTCCTACGAAGGTTTCTACGAAGGTTTCTACGAAGGTTCCTACGAAGGTTCCTACGAAGGTTTCTTGTTCTTCATTAAACATCCGTCACAGCAGCAAACCTCAACATGTTTCAGTGTAGAAGACTCATAACAACACAACTTGTAACACAACATCTGACTTGTAACGTGTGTGTGTGTGTGTGTGTGTGTGTGTGAGACAGAGAGTGTGTGTGTGATGGTATTCAGCATGGCAGCATTGAAGTCCCCTGTCATTTCTTTTGTCCAATCGGCTTGAAGCTAATTTGCATGAAATTACCCAAAACCTTGAGAGGCCCCGGGCCCCTTTCACACACACACACACACACACACACACACACACACACACACACACACACACACACACACACACAGAGGGGCGACTGATTGACTAATGAAGTGGACAAAGAGAGAGGGGGGGTTGTGTGTGTGTGTGTGTGTGTGTGTGTGTGTGTGTGTGTGTGTGTGTGTCTAACCCTGTCTGTCTCTCTCTCCCCAGGCATCTGAACAACAATAGGATCGTTTCCATGGGAACAAGCTGCTTCCACGGACTCCACAATCTGGAAACACTGTGAGTCTGACTGTGTGTGTGTGTGTGTGTGTGTGTGTGTGTGTGTATTTTTGGGAAGGGTTAGCGGAGTCAGGGTTGAGTTAGGGTTAAGGGATGAGAGAGAGAGAGAGAGAGGGGCGAGAGAGGTTAAACTGACATCATTTGGTGGGACAGTAAAACATTCACGACAAAAATACAAACAACTACAGTTGATTCATGATTTGATCAGTGATCAGTTCCAGCTGCTCTGTGTATCATTTATCATCAATAAATCATCGATATCTGATATCACTGGTTCTACCTGGTGTAATGACTCAACCAGTGAGACCATGGAGACGACTGGTCGCCTCTACCTCACCAGTGGTGTTGTTACTAGT
>JAXDDW010000230.1:0-12500 GCA_034670385.1 Hoplostethus mediterraneus | reverse complement strand
CCAGAGATTAGATCACAAACAAAGGCTTGCTGTTATATGAGACCCCGTGGTGTTGTACGGTGTACGGTGTGCGTGTGCGTGTATGTGTGTGTGTGTGCGTGCGTGCGTGTGCGTGTGTGTGTTGGCTCTACATCCTGCTAATAGGCTTATACCAAGCCAAACATCGGGTCGGCACCCAAAGGTTACTGGGAGATTAAACTGGGTCACCAAATGATACTGGACAGACTGGAGGTTGTTTAGACTAGCAGGTTAGTGATAAACCACCTGGTTAGTAGTCAGTGGAAGGTAGTAACCTGCTGTAGATCCTAGTAAGGTTCTCCAGGTTAGCGGAGCAGACTCAGCTGGTTGCTGGTTTGAATCCTGTCTTGTGGAGGACTAACTCTGTGTCTCTCTCTAGTGATTTATCGTGGAACAGATTATCCTCGGTGGAGCCGGACTCGTTCTCTGGTCTGCCTGCTCTGGCCAAGCTGTGAGTAACCAGACTAGATTACTAGATTACCAGACTAGATTACCAGACTAGATTACCAGACTAGATTACCAGACTAGATGACCAGACTAGTCTACCAGACTAGATTACCAGGATAGATTACTGTGATAGATTGCCAGAATAGCCAGAATTACCAGACTAGTACCGGTACTGATATGATACATATACCGTTATGGTACCAATATCGGTACCGATACCGATATTGATACGATACCGATAACAGCACTGCTAACGTATCGATATGATACTGATACCAATATGATACCGATATTGATACGATACCGATAACAGCACTGCTAACGTATCGATACGATAACGATACGATAACGATACGATAACGATACGAAACATTACCGATAACAATAACGATACAATAAATATGCGATAATGATAATGATAACGATAACGATACGAAACGTTAACGATAACGATACAATGCGATAACAGTATAATCATGAATATTTGAAAGATATTCCCATTTCCTGTTCAGTTTAGCTGGTTTCCTGGTCCATGGAGGACCGAGAGCAAACCTGGAAGGATTTAGGTCCGGGAACGCCCTAACTAAGTCAGGGACAGATATCCAGGCCACGGTGGGAAGCCTGTAAAGTGATTGAATGTGATACATTACTGGAGGCTGTCGTTCTCACTCTTCCTCCCCGTCTTACTTCCTCCTTCCTCCTTCCTGTCACTCTCTCTCTGCAGTGACCTGTCGTCCAATCAACTGTCCTCCCTGCCTCTGATTGGTCTAAACAGTATAACTCACCTGCGATTGGCTGGTAACACCCAGTTGATGGAGTTAATACCCAGGGAAAACCTGCCGAGAGTCAGGTACACACACACACACACACACACACACACACACACACACACACACACACACACACACACACAATCAATCAGTAAACTGGTTTGTCCTGCTGCTGTCAGGACTGGAATGGTGTTGTTTAGCTGGATAAATCATCATGAAATGTGTGTGTGTGTGTGTGTGTGTGCAGGGTGATGGAGCTGCCCTATGCCTTCCAGTGCTGTGCCTTCGTCTCCTGTGAGAAGAGAGGAGGAGGAGGAGGAGGAGGAGGAGACTCGGCTCGGAAGGAGGCGGTCTTCTCAAACCAAGGTGGAGTCTCACACCAAACACACCTGGACTTGCACCACATCTCCTCTCCACATCGTCCTCACATTCATCAAACTTCACTCGATTCCCCGTTTCATTTAAGATCCACCAACAATAAACCGTTTGTGCTGCGAGAAAAACAGGAAGTGTTACAGTCTTCAGCGCCCCCGGGGAACCCTGAACGCTCCGGTCCAACAGTTCCTCCAATGTCCTTGATAACTGGCGTAGCGTAGACGGCGTGACATCACGTCCCAGCAGAATGCAATGCAGCCACAAGACACGTTGGGTTTTGATTGTTCCTATCGTTCTTTCCACATATAACCCAGAGCTGAATGCAACAAATGCACAGCGTTCCCCGGGGCTCGTCGGAAGGCATTCTGGGAAACGTAGGAAATCACGAACTGAAGTAGGAGAAGACGAAGCAGGTCGAGGGAAACACTTGATCACTAAATCACTCCTGGATGGTGTTGAACATCGATTTATGGAATATGTACAAATATCTAAAAAATATGAAAAAACATGAAATCACTGCTGCTGTTTGTTTGTTTGTTTGTTTGTTTGTCGTTTCCTTTGCGGAGTAGATCAGGACTGGGAGGATTTCCTGCTGGAGTTTGAAGATGAACCCAAATCCCAGCACTCTGTCCAGTGTAGCCCAGCGCCAGGTAGCGCACACACACACACACACACACACACACACACACACACACACACACACACACACTTCCTAATACCTCTTTCTCTGTCTTTTATGTTGGATTATTGAAGCTCTCTTAGTTTTAATTGATTTGTGTACTAAAGGTTCATCCATCACTGTAACCATCACATCACTTCTACCTGGTGTAAAGACTGTAAACCAGTGAGACTGGTAGAGACTGGTAGAGGCTGGTAGAGACTGGTAGAGACTGGTAGAGGCTGGTAGAGGCTGGTAGAGGCTGGTAGAGGCTGGTAGAGACTGGTAGAGGCTGGTAGAGGCTGGTAGAGGCTGGTAGAGGCTGGTAGAGGCCGGTAGAGGCCGGTAGAGACCGGTAGAGGCCGGTAGAGACCGGTATAGGCCGGTAGAGGCCGGTAGAGACCGGTATAGGCCGGTAGAGACTGGTAGAGGCCGGTAGAGACCGGTATAGGCCGGTAGAGACTGGTAGAGGCCGGTAGAGACCGGTATAGGCCGGTAGAGGCCGGTAGAGGCCGGTAGAGACCGGTAGAGGCCGGTAGAGGCCGGTAGAGGCCGGTAGAGGCCGGTAGAGACCGGTAGAGGCCGGTAGAGACCGGTATAGGCCGGTAGAGACTGGTAGAGACTGGTAGAGGCTGGTAGAGGCCGGTAGAGACCGGTAGAGGCTGACAGGCTGCTGCTGGTGGAGTGATACTGATGACTCTAATACTAATGTGGTTTATTGATGGTGAAATCAACAATGAATGAATTCAGATTAAAATCCTCCTCCAGGTCCGTTCCGCCCCTGTCTCCATCTCTTCGGCAGCTGGTTGATCCGTGGGGGGGTGTGGCTCATCGCCGCGCTCTCATTGGTCAGCAATGCCCTTGTTGTGCTGTCCGTCTTCCTGACCCCCACCACCTCGGTGACGCCCCCAAAGCTGCTGATTGGCCTGCTGGCCTTGGTGAACGGCCTGATGGGAGTGTGGAGCGGCTGGCTGGCGGCGGTGGACGGGTGGACGTTCGACGGGTTCTGGAGGTACTGAACCTGAGAGACACTGGGAACACTGGGAACACTGGGAACACTGGGAACTCTGGGAACTCTGGGAACACTGGGAACACTGGGAACTCTGGGAACTCTGGGAAGACTGGGAACTCTGGGAACTCTGGGAACACTAGATTGGGACGGTTGTTTACTGTAAATCAGGAACCCTTTACCAGGAAAATGTACCATAATTTGGCAGGTGACAATTAATGTTATAATATCTAATAATCTAATCTAATCTAATCTAATCTAATATCCAATAATATAATATAATATAATATAATATAATATAATATAATATAATTTAATTTAATTAAATTAAATATAATATAATATAATATAATATAATATAATATAATATCTTATAATATAATTTAATTAAATTAAATATAATATAATATAATATAATATAATATAATATAATATATGTCTCACTGGTGTCTTTTCCCTTCATATCAGTCAAACTCTCTGAATTTGTCCCAAAAAGGCACTTGACAAATATATATTTTTATTTCAAAATAAATAAATGTGTGTGTGTGTGTGTGTGTGTGTGTGTGTGTGTGTGTGTGTGTGTGTGCGCAGGTACGGGGCGCAGTGGGAGAACAGCTTCCTGTGTCGGCTCAGTGGCTTCCTGTGTGTGTTCGCGTCACAGACCGGCCTCTTCCTGTTAACCGTTGTAGCGCTGGAGAGAAGTGTGTCTGACGCACAGCGCCGCAAAGCTGACCGAGAGAATGGTGAGGAACACACACACACACACACACACACACACACACACACACACACACACACACACACACACACACACACACACACACACACACACACACACACACACACACACACACACGAATGCATGAGCCAGGTTATGTCTGACTCTCCTCTTCCCCCAGTCCACTCCTCTCCAGTGGTCTCCATCCGTCTGGCCTCCTGTCTGTGTTTCCTGCTGGGTCTGGCTGTGACGCTGCCCCCCCTGGTGGCCGGACATGGTACTACATCTCTCTGTTTGCCTCTGCCGTCCTCCTCCTCGTTGTCCTCCTCCTCCTCGTCCCTGGCCTTCTCCGTCTCCCTGGTGCTCCTCGACTCCCTGTGTTTCCTCCTCATGACGCTGGCCTACACGCGCCTCTACTGCCGGGCCGACGAGGGTTCGAATCCCGCCGAGGAGGAGGCGGCGTTGACGCGCCACGTGGCCTGGCTGCTCTTCTCCGACTGCCTCCTCTACCTCCCCGTGGCCTTCCTCTCCTTCTCCTCCCTCCTGCGCCTCCCCACGGCCGGGCCGGAGGTGGTGAAGGGGGTCCTGCTGCTCGTGGTCCCGCTGCCGGCCTGCGTCAACCCGCTGCTGTACCTCCTCTTCAACCCGCTCGCCAGGGAGGAGCTGGGGGCGCTGATGAAACGCGCCCGCGGGGCCGTGGCCGCGAGGCTCAGTTTTTTTTTGGGGGGTGGTGGGGTGGGGGTAGGAAGTACTTTACGGATGCTCGCTCTACGGAGCCTTTTAGCTCCGCCCTCTTCTCACCGGACTGATCTCACCTCGGACGTCCACGTAGCGTTGTTTTCGTCTGCCTGGAGTGCCAGAGGGGTGGGGTTTACAGCACCATGAGTGACGTGGAGTTTGGAAAGTGGACTCTTCTGGGACCGACGCCTCAAACCAACCCTGATGTTCTCCGGCCGTCCAGTCGCCTCCTGTTGGAAGTTCTTGTAAAGTATTGGACTGTTTCTGAGTATTGTAGCCTGTAGTATTTGACAAGTATTTTACTATGTGAAGTATATAAAACACATGGCTTGCACCGGTTTGGGTTTTCTGTCTTTTATTTCAATGTGTGTGTGTGTGAGGTTTTCATCATCCTGAGTTTCAGTGGAGAGTTTTAGTGTTCACCACATTCAGTGATGAAGAGGAAATGATGAAGACGTGGTTTCCTCCATCCTGATATCTGTGGTGCTCTCTCTCTCTCTCTCTATGTCTCTCTCTCTCTCTCTCTCTCTCTCTCTCTATGTCTCTCTCTCTCTCTCTCTGTCTCTCTCTCTGTATGTGTGTGTGTGTGTGTTACTTCATTAGAGTCATTAGAGCAGAAATGGTTCATCTCTTTATTGATCAGTCTTTTCTTTTCAATAACTGATAATTGATCAAACTGTGATGAAAGTTACATTTTCCATTTATCTGAAACTAAAAACAACATATTGATAAATCAACCAATCGATGACCAATAATAACTTTCCTCTGGTTAAATATTGAACGTCCATGTTCTTGTACATGTGATGTTAAAACCCTGTTCAGTTACCGACACATAGAAGACTCTACTGATGATGAGGAGGAGACAACATGACAATACAACACACACATAGTGTCACTTTGAGGGGTGTGTGTGTGTGTGTGTGTGTGTGTGTGTGTGTGTGTGTGTGTCTTTGGTCAGCAGTGTGAGTGTTTCTCTACAGAGGAGGAGGGACACAGAGACACTGAGGAACCAAACATATACCTAAACCTAAACCCAGGGTAGAGAGGTTCAGTGAATGTGGAGGTGAAGGTGTGGATGTGGATCAGAGAGTCAGAGGAGACTCTGTAGAAGGACAGAGTACCAGCAGACCAGTCCAGATACACTCCTACTCTGTTAGAGGAGGAGGAGGAGGAGGAGGAGGAGGAGGAGGAGGAGGAGGAGGAGGAGGAGGAGATATGTATGACTGTTTCTCTGTTATTGTGCCAGACAGAGTATCTATCTTTATAGTAGAACAGACTCCAGGACTTTTCATTCCCTCCAATCCTACAGTCAACACCATATCCTTTCCTCCTGATTCCTCTGTATGTCATTCCTATATTAACATTTCCTTTCCTCTCCACTTCCCAGTAACATCTCCCAGTCAGACCTTCTCTACACAACACCTGGTGGTCAGTTATCAAATCTCTCTGGGTGATCAGGATATGGCTGCTCCTCTTCCACCCGTGTCACCTTCCTGTTGTCCTCAGACAGAAAGAGGTTTCTGTCTGCTGTGTTTGGGTCCAGTGTGAGTTCACAGACATCTGATGGGAGAACAAGACACAATACAGCATCAGTTTCTGATCTGAGATCTGTTCTGTCATTATTATTGATTTATTGATAGTTTGACTTCATCAACACTTTCATGACTCATATCATCATCTTCATTCTCAGCAGGATTGAATGAATGGATGTTTATGCTGCTGTGTAGATAGTTGAATGTTCATGAATGAAACTAAATCCACACTTACACTTCCTCGGTCCTGATTTCAACCTCAACGCTCCACCATGGTCGACTCTGGGGGGGAAACCAAGTCAGACCATCATATTCTCTTTGATATTGAAACATGGACATTTAATAACCTTCCTTATGAAGGATTTCCCAACAACATCACTCATATCCTCCATTAAACATGAAACAACATGACGCAGCTTCACAGTCTGACTGAGAACATCATGGCTGCCAACTCCACCCCTCTAGAAGACATTGCCTCTGCCTGGCAGCAAGCCTCTTGTAGAATATCATTAGAAAACCATGTTTCCTTGTGACATCTGTAGATGAGATTGGTTCTCTGAGAGTAATCCTTTCATTGTTTTATGATCTCCTGTTTCTGGGTCAGTCTGAGGTCAGCAGATGTCCTCCAACACCTCTGACTTCTTTCCCTTTTTATTGCTTTGTTACCTTCATCATTTAGTGTTGTATTGTTGTAGTGTAGTTAGTTGAACTATATAAGCTCCTCTGTAATGTCTGTATGTTGGAGAAGGTTTTCCACCACACCATCACTGATGTGGTCTCGCTTTCTTTCTTCCCGTATAAACGTATTAAATCTACTAACCGAATCGTTCTCTTGTGTCTGCTGATGATTGACATTCAGGTTGATGAACCGAGGTTGGAGTTCTCAGATTTCCACCACAATATTTGGCGTTGTCGGCAGGATTCTCAACCCGTGACTGAGCAAGCTGAGCCGCTTGGCGACAGAGGAAAATGCGCACTAAGGTAAAGCTGGTTTGCTTCCCCTCGTTTCCCCAGGCGGGTCGAGCGTCTCTTTACGCCGTACGGAAATCCTGATGTTGAGTCTAATGTTGCTTTCATTTAAATTTGGAATGACACAGAAGAGTGATTCTGTTGTCGTCATACGAGAGGAAATCCATCAAGAACAGTGAGATAGCGGCTCGCCTCAGCATATTCAAAGTGTGAGTGTGAATATGTCTGGATCAAGTAGGCGTGGCGTTGAGGCCTCGTGGGCGAGCTGGACTTGGCCTCAGCGGTTGAAAGACACCGTCTGGAGAGAGAGACTACAACTTGATCAGAAGAATAGCAGTTGAAAGATGACTGACTGGATAGGGAGGCATTTCACTGTTCTATCTGTTTCCAAACTCATATATAACTCATGATGAACTGATGTTGTCTTGTTTAAGGAAGTCAGTGTTTGGCTGGACCGAGCTGATTTCACTTGACCTGACATTACTCCACCATTATATTGTTGTTTTATAATTGTGTTGACGAACAACTAACATTATTATTTTCCTTTTTCCAAAACGGTGCCTTTCTCTTTTGGCATGTGTTGCCCATGGCCAGGTGCACATGTCCAAAGGGGGGACGGTAGCCAACATTAAAAAAAACACAGATTTTACAGTATTGGCATAACAGATTTGTTTGGCAAGTTCTATTTACAAGATAATGTAAAGAAACCTGATAACAAAAATAACATGATTATTCATTGGATGCATCTCCTTTTAACAAATGTGACTTCAATGGATTCTTTTGATCAGGACTGATGGGACATTTGGGTTGGTTACGAGGTTACATTCCCACATTGTTTATTTTCTTAAGGCTTGTCTGCCATTCATGGTTTTATTGGTGTTGGTCTGTGTTTGTATTGACTGTTTAAAATCTTGGGTTTCGATGTTTCAACTTTCTACTTCTCTTGCCATAGATGACTATTCTGATTTTTATTCTACTTCTCCTCTGGAACCCTGCTCATTGTTATATCTAGCTTTTCATTCTAATGCTTCTCCTTATTAATGTAACTGAACTGCAAGTTTGTTTGGCATAAGGAAACATTGTCTGTTAATTATCCCAATGGTTTATCCTATAGGATAAAAGGGGGGAATTGTAATTCAGACACTCTCCATACCTGAGAGTCTCCAGTCTCCAGTGTGGATCCTCCAGTCCAGCAGAGAGCAGCTTCACTCCTGAGTCTCCTGGGTGATTGTAGCTCAGGTCCAGCTCTCTCAGATGGGAGGGGTTGGAGCTCAGAGCTGAGGCCAGAGAAGCACAGCCTTCCTCTGAGACCAGACAGCCTGACAGCCTGGAAACACACCAGACAAGATACATGTTAGATGTTGTTAATATACCACTCTGAGATCAGCTGCTAGCAGAAACTTCAACTGTCTCCAATACAAACAGCTGACCCAGGAGCTGCTTTGTGTTTTTATCTGGTTCATTTGGTTTGAAAGTTCTTGCATCAAGTCCTTTCTGTGTTTTGGTTTCTACAACAGAGGCAGTGAGGAGAGGAAGTGAAGAAATATCCTGATGGAAAGTAATTCACTGACTAGAAGGAAGAGCTAAATGTTGGTATCACAACTAACAGGTTAGGTGACATGAACCTTCACGTGAAGCAGATTTAAATGGTCATGTGTTGACCAGGTTGAGGAACCCTGACCTGAGAGTCTCCAGTCTACAGTCTGGACTCCCCAGTCCAGCAGAGACCAGCTTCACTCCTGAATCCTGCAGGTCGTTGTTATTCAGATCTCCAGTCTCAAATAAATCACACGAAGAAGAAGCAGTGCTCTGGGTAGGGGAGCTTTCTGAATCTGACTCTAATGTTGTTGTGAGACCACATGGGGTTTACTGTGGAGATTACTGTCTATATTTATAAACTCTTTGGATGTTTCAGAGATCAAACATGAAACACTCCAACTCTGCCCACCCTTTAAATAGAATCACAGGAACAGAAAAGTAGCGATTTAACGCAATAGATTTTTATCATGAAGGTTTATACCAAACAAGATATTGACTGATCAAAGCAGAAAAGGAATCTGATCACGGATAAAATGAAGAACAAAATACAAAGACATCAAAAACCAGCAAACAATGTTATAGTCCCAACAAAAGCATCATGTGACCCAACCTGAGAGTCTCCAGTCTACAGTCTGGACTCATCAGTCCAGCAGAGACCAGCTCCACTCCTGAATCCTGCAGGTCGTTGTTACTCAGGTCCAGGTCTCTTAGACTGGAGGACTTGGAGCTGAGAACTGACGACAACTCCTCACAGCATTCCTCTGTGAGCTGGTTTTGATTCAACCTGACAAAATGGATAGAAAAGTTTCATTTCTATTTGAGACATTTAGTTTTCCAGAGCGACACACTGAGCAGGAAGGACACATATGATGTCTCCTTAAAGATGGGAGAGTGAGCCCTCATGACGTATCCTGTTCCTCACTGCATGTGGCTGGCTTTTATTGTGACGTCCAACAAGTTGAAATGTTCAATATTATCACCACATTGTGTTTTCAATGTCTCCTTCCTTTAAAGATTATTCCTCAGTAATCAACGGTGGATTCTGTCAGCCTGTTCTTTATCTTCTATTCTCTCAGGTACGTACACAACGGTTTGTCAGTGAAAATAAGACATCAAAACATTTGGACTAAAACTATTTCATTCATGGACCAATCAGACATTTATTCATTGAGTTGTTGTGACTGTTGAGTTTCACATCCCAGTCAAAATGTGATGAAATCAGAAATAATGTTATTGGGGAAATTGTGGGTCAGTCTGATTGTTAAACCCATCTGACCACCAACTGGCAGGAATGATCAGGTTCAGATCTCCAGTCTCAAATAAATCACATGAAGAAGAAGCAGTGCTCTGGGTAGGGGAGCTTTCTGAATCTGACTCTAATGTTGTTGTGAGACCACATGGGGTTTACTGTGGAGATTACTGTCTATATTTATAAACTCTTTGGATGTTTCAGAGATCAAACATGAAACACTCCAACTCTGCCCACCCTTTAAATAGAATCACAGGAACAGAAAAGTAGCGATTTAACGCAATAGATTTTTATCATGAAGGTTTATACCAAACAAGATATTGACTGATCAAAGCAGAAAAGGAATCTGATCACGGATAAAATGAAGAACAAAATACAAAGACATCAAAAACCAGCAAACAATGTTATAGTCCCAACAAAAGCATCATGTGACCCAACCTGAGAGTCTCCAGTCTACAGTCTGGACTCATCAGTCCAGCAGAGACCAGCTTCACTCCTGAATCCTGCAGGTCGTTGTTACTCAGGTCCAGGTCTCTTAGACTGGAGGACTTGGAGCTGAGAACTGATGACAACTCCTCACAGCATTCCTCTGTGAGCTGGTTTTGATTCAACCTGACAAAATGGATAGAAAAGTTTCATTTCTATTTGAGACATTTAGTTTTCCAGAGCGACACACTGAGCAGGAAGGACACATATGATGTCTCCTTAAAGATGGGAGAGTGAGCCCTCATGACGTATCCTGTTCCTCACTGCATGTGGCTGGCTTTTATTGTGACGTCCAACAAGTTGAAATGTTCAATATTATCACCACATTGTGTTTTCAATGTCTCCTTCCTTTAAAGATTATTCCTCAGTAATCAACGGTGGATTCTGTCAGCCTGTTCTTTATCTTCTATTCTCTCAGGTACGTACACAACGGTTTGTCAATGAAAATAAGACATCAAAACATTTGGACTAAAACTATTTCATTCATGGACCAATCAGACATTTATTCATTGAGTTGTTGTGACTGTTGAGTTTCACATCCCAGTCAAAATGTGATGAAATGAGAAATAATGTCATAGGGGAAATTGTGGGTCAGTGTCATGGTGCAGTGACGGACACAGCCACTGGGGGCGGTGGACCCTTTGGATCTCCCTCCTTCACCATTTTTAACACCAGGTGCCGTTCATCCTGGTAATAAGACTGCGCCCTTTATAAACCAGCCTCTGCTTGTGCTCAGGGCTTCAGTATCAGTTTGCACTACGCTTGGCTGATATCGGTACGCTCTCGCTAAAGAAAGTCTATCGACTCGACTCAACTTTGCTCTGCTCTCTTTCTGTCTCTTTTCTTTCAGGGAATTTGTGGCCTGTTTAGGGTAGTTTTCTGGTAGTTCTTCAAGAGACTATCGCCCGTAGTGGGTTGTTTTCTGTTCATCTTTAGATTCCTTGTAGGGGCACCTCAGATTTATTTTAGTTCTCCCTTATCGCCTTTTTGTTCCCTTCCCTTAGTCTGTTCACACAGATCACACAAACCAGCAAGAAATGTTATAGTCCCAACAAAAGCATCATGTGACCCAACCTGAGAGTCTCCAGTCTACAGTCTGGACTCCCCAGTCCAGCAGAGAGCAGCTTCACTCCTGAATCCTGCAGGTAGTTGATACTCAGGTCCAGGTCTCTCAGACTGGAGGACTTGGAGCTGAGAACTGAGGCCAGAGCTTCACAGCTTCTCTCTGACAGCCGACAGCCACTCAGCCTGAAGAAGAATTAGAGATAAAGACAAACAAGAACTTTGAAAATGTCTAACGTCACATCTGATATATTGAATATGTCCAGTTATCTGTGCTGCACCTACACAGATCTATTGGAGGCTTTGACCACTGGCAGCAGCCTCAGAAGACCCTCCTCTGAAGCAGAGTATTTCTTCAGGTAAAACACCTCCAGCTCTTCTTCTGATGACAGTAAGATGAAGACCAGAGCTGACCACTGAGCTGGGGAGAGTTCTTCTCTGGAGAGACTTCCTGATGTCAGTACTGTTTTGGGTCTCCTCCACTAAGAATGGTCATTCAGCTCATTCAGACAGTGGAACAGAAATTTATGCTTTCTCTGGAGAGGATTCTTCCTGATCTTCTTCTTGATGTACGGACTGTTTCCTGATTGGTCTTTCCACCAGGCCTCGCAGGAGAGTCTGATTGGGCTGTGAGCTACTTTCCGTCTGTTCCACCAGGGCCCTTTTAGGAGAGTCTGATTGGTCTCCAGTGAAAGACCCAGCAGGGAAACGGAGGAACAAGTCCAGGGGTCCATTAGGACTCTGTAAAAGGGTTGTCCACAGCTCTCTGGTAGAAGATCGTTTCAGGTTGGTATTGTGATGTGGTTCTTTTATCTTGGACTGGGTTTTTGGTTTTTTAATTCCTTGTATTTTTGTTTTGCCTGGTTTCTGAAACAAGACCTAATCGTTTTTTTTAGAGTTTAAAACGTTTCTTCCCGGTGGTGGAGTGGG
>JAXDDW010000229.1:407500-433950 GCA_034670385.1 Hoplostethus mediterraneus | reverse complement strand
GAGGGAGGGGGAAAAAAACAACGGGTCGGAGGGCCCAGTTGTCCGGGCTGCCCACTGCCCTCTGTGGAGGAGGTGGGTGAGAGGAGGATGTTAGCCAAGCTGACCTCCATCAGGGACAACACCTCTCACCCACTGCATCAGACAGTGGAGGCCCTGAGCAGCTCCTTCAGCGACAGACTCCGTCACCCTCAGTGTAGGAAGGAGCTACCGCAGGTCCTTCATCCCCACCGCTGTTCTGCCGAATCCCAATACACCCCTTGGCCCTACCCCTCCGTTTTGCGCGTTCACGTGAAGGGGTAGGGCTGTCCCAATACTCTATTTTTGAAGGCGGAGGGCCAAGCCGAAGGGGTTTGTAGCCCTTCAAACAGAGATTTTTCAGAGGCACACTTCAAACCAAGGGCTACCCAGAATGCCCTGCGAATCTCTGGAAGTAACAGGAAGATCATGGGGACCGCTACGCTACCATCCGAAGTGAACCACAAATGTAGTATTTTCTTCGTTAATAAAGATTTTAAAAATATTCCAACCGTGGTATTATCTTAGTTTAATGTTGTTTCAATGTATTATGGACCGTTTCTTTATAAAAAGCATTTAAAAAAATCGCTAATATGCCGATGTCTCTACTTCGTTAGTTAGTTACGTTACATTGTACATTGTTTTAGGCTGATTTGTGCATGACAGTCCCGCATTTTGATATATTTACATGTCGCATTTCCCCCTTTGATGGTATATGGTGAAATATAACTAAAGTCCAGCAGCGAAGTTGCTGCACTTGTTCCGGCTCCTCTAATATCAGTGCAGACTGGCAGGGTAACGTTAGGACGGCTTGCTAGACTACAGAGCACCGCTAACGCTATTCTGTCATGAAGTGGACTGGTAATGAAGCAGTGGTCTTTTTTATTTGATGACTTGTTTGATCGATTGGTAGCGTGAAACGTATAAGTTGTGAACGAATCGCGAGCGTCCATGCTTTTCTATCTCCATCAGATGAACGGCAAATGTCACTGTGATAATACCATTGTTGCCATAGTAATCTCCGACAACAAACTCGTCCCGTCTGCTTATCGATGACGTATCAGCGTCGAAGTGCGATCCCAATACTTAGGGAGATAATTTCTACCCCTACCCCTTGGCCCTTGCTACCGAGGGCCAAGGGGTAGGGCCAAGCCGAAGCCATAGGGGTACAAATAAGGATTGGGATTGGGCCTTAGACTGTTCAACCCAACAGTCTAGTCCTCATCTTTCCTCTCTTATATAGAACTGTGCAATACCCCCCCCCCCCCCCAACAACCAGTCAATCATCTCCCCCTCCACCACCTTGTAAATATGTATATAGCCATAGCAATATATTATAGGCCTACAGTCTCTCCCATAATACACTTTTTGTTATTAAGCTGCATACAGTCTTTTAATATTTAATATTTAATTTGTTAATACTCCTTGTTTATCTTTTTCTTTTTCTTATGGCACTCTATTGTTTGCACACTTGTTTTTTTTGCACTATATTGTTTATTCTATTCTGTTTTTCTATTGTTGTGAGCTGCTATAACGTGAATTTCCCCACGGCGGGATTAATAAAGTCTCTCTTATCTTACCTTAAGCCTCAGGGTAGTTAGGATAATTATATAGTTAGTAGATTAGGAAATATACCATTCCAGGACTCTTCTTCAAACCATAACCTGAAGGTTGGTGGGCTAAAAGAGACGGAGTAAGGCAATAGTTAAACAAATCCAATGAAGGATTGGATAAAGAAAGAACTAATAGGTAAAAATAGCTAACTAAAGGAGTAAATAAGGAAGAAATGGAGGATAGATGCAAATTAAAGGGGCACAGTTTTTAGATAGGAGGAGGCCAAAATTGGCGGGAAAAAGAACAAAGAGGGAAGCAGGTGGAGTAATTAGGGTCGGCCATCTTGGGAGAAGCTGTATTTAAGCTCTCCTAAGAAGCAAGAGCCGGTGGAGAGTCGGGGATAGGGAGTAAGGATAGTCAGTTTTGGCTGGGATAGATAAATAAATCTAATAAAGGATTCAATAAAGAACCAGTGCTGATAGTGAGGAAGGATAGAGGATAGGTACTAATTAAAGGGGTGGAGTTTTTAGACAGGAAGAGGCCAAAAGTGGCGGGAAAGAGAACAAAAGGTGAAGTAGGTGCTAGGACAAGGAAGAGGGATAGCCTGTCTTTGGCTGGGGGGAGAAACGGCCATCAAGGACTGGAGGAGGAACTGAAGACTGCTGCATGATAATGTTGTGAGGCCGGGGAGCAGGAATAACGGGCGTCGGCCAGTGCCTTGCCCTTGGACTCTCTAGACACCGTCCAGGCGACTGGAGGCGGAGAATATACCCAAACCTTACGCCAGAGCCATCGGATCAGCCGCCCCCGACACCCAAGGGAGCGTTCATGTAAGCTTGTACAAAGACCTGTGGGGAGGGGGGCGTTAGGGACAGGAGGGGGAAGGCAAAATAGTCTGTGGCCCACAAGGACAAACGGGATATAAATGTCCACTTTAAACGGAGTCTAAAAACGGGGGAAGGTTAGGGCAAGTGTGGAGGCTAGGTGGATTGGTGGCAGAACACAAACTGAGGTCTGATCAACCTATAGCTGGCCATCCTCAGGTGAGGGTGTCTAGTGTTGAAAAGGCCAAAACGCCCAAGGATCCTGAGGCACACTACTGAAGATGTGTTCCAAAAAAACAAATACAATTAGAAAGAGGCGCTGTCTGACGAGGAAGGGGGGAGATGGAAGTAACAGGCGTTGGCCAGGGCCGTTGTACTTATCTTGGCCTAACCCGGGCCCTAACCCCCTCGGACTCACTCCACTGTTCGTCATGAGGGCCCCGCGGGTCCCACTATTTATTAAGGGAATTCAGAGGTCCGGTCAGCCTTCCCACCTGGGCGTCCCTCGACTATTCAGGGCCAATGGTCCCTCTTCTTATTATATTGTCCTTTTGCTTTGTTGCTGTTTTTTTCTTATATGTTTTGTCCTATTTGTCATATTCTTATATATGTTTTGTTCTATTTATTTATATATTTCTCTACTTGTACATATTTCTCATTATGTTTGCAGGGGCAGCACTTTACTTCACTTTTTAGCACTTACCTTTATGACCATATATTTCTCTACTCTCTGGGCCATCACCAAGGTAAGAGCTCCCCACTGACTTTTAATGTATTCTTACAGGGCTCAGGACATGCAATCCAGCAGTGCAAGGGGATTCAGACAGCCCCCAGATCGACAGAATTATCACCCCCTTCCCCTAAAGCAGAAAAAACATAATGAGGAAGGGGTACCACACGTGATGAGTGGGCCATCAATTGTCAATGATACCATGCTTAGAGCCCTATCTGAACCCCCCCTCTACAAAACATAAAAATGACATGGGACTTACCCATCGGGCTGGCCCGGCTGCCTGCGCACCGGTGGGAGCCAACTCCTGCCCTTTGGCCCCAGCGTTTCTGGCATCCTCGTCTGCAGCACCAGTCACCTGCAAACCCATCTACCATTTAGCCAGAGCTCACAGGAAACTACAGGACTGGACCTTCAGGGGCAGAAAACCCATGTTCCTAGGGGGATTCCAACTTGAACAGGTTACCACTCTACACCCAGACCAACATGTAGCCAGATGTTCAGATCCTAGTCCTCTCGTTGGGTATTAACAACAGGGCCCAAGACCCAAAGCAGACCTCCCTGAAGCAAATCAGGGCTTTGTGGAAGCAGGCCCAAGTCTACCTTTCCCAATGCCGACATCTATTTCCCCCTGGTCAATTATTCCCCCACCTCAGTACAGATCAGCAGAACAATCTGAAAACTCAACAATTACATAGCCACACACTTACCGTTCCTCTTTGAGATACCACATGACCAATTCACCACAGAACATGACCATATCCACTGGACACCTGCAACAGCAACACTCATTTTGGACTCCTGGTGTAAACAGTTACATTTATAATTAGCATCCAGGGTCAGGTCTACAACGCCAGATGGACTAGCGGACAGCGGAAGAGAGCTCACTCCACTGTCCATCAGGGCCCCGCGGGTCCCACTATTAAGGGAATTCAGAGGGCCGGTCAGCCTTCCCACCTGGGTGTGCCTCGATTATTCAGGGCCAATGGTCCCTCTTCTTATTATATTGTCCTTTTGCGTTGATGCTGTTTTGTCCTATTTGTCATATTCTTATATTATATGTTTTGTTCTATTTATTTATGTATTTCTCTACTTGTACATATTTCTCATTGTGTTTGCAGGGGCAGCACTTTACTTCACTTTTTAGCACTTACCTTTATGACCATTTGGCTCTGTCTAGTTGAGGGGCCCGCCCCCACATCCGGCCCAGCAACACAAGCAGGTGTAACCCATCTACCCTACTTCACCCTAACCCAAACCCGGTCTATTTATCTATATGCCCCTTTTGAATTTTTGTTAAACTTAAGGTTTTTTTAATCTCTGACTTGGGCGATCTACCAGAGAGTCTGGGTTATTGCCCTAACCAAAGGGATATGACCCTTACCTTAACCGTTTCCCTTATTTAATCCCTCCTCCCTTCTAATGTCTCTATTTTTCTCAATTTTTTTTTCTCTATTTATATTCTGAATGTAGTCTCCTCGTTTTTCTATATATATATATATATATATATATTTTGATTTATATGTTCCTTTCCAAGTGCTCTGCTTGGAACCTCCTAAAACTACCTCCAATACTGGTTTCCTCTGGACCAATCCTTTAAAATGGCCTGTAGATGGCAGTGTCTCCTAATTTACCTGATCCCCCTGCTCTCTCTGTGGCCCAATCCCAACGTCCCCCCTAAGGCCTAAACCCTGAACCCTCACGGACTTAATGGGAACACGCCTCAAAGTCCGTAAGGGGGGACGTTGGGATTGGGCCTGTGTGTCCCATAAAGAGCTGGTTGTGTACTAGTAGCGTTTCCAGGCCCGTGTTCTGGTGGTACTTACAACCTTCAAAATAAAAGCCTTTTGTTTTGATTTTGTGTTAGACATAGTATGTTTCTTTTGTTGTTTAAACATGGTTGTACGGGATCTCCTGCGCGGGGTGTCTCCCTGCGGGGGGGGGGGGCATGCCCAACCTGCAATAAAGGGAACAAATATAGGAGGAATCGATTTGAGGAGATAACTTGTGCCAGCAGTGCTTTTTACAATGTGAAAACATTGTTCTTATCTTGACCTAACCCTGATCACAGCATCACAAACTGAGCAGGAAACCACAAATATAAGACTCCTTCATGTGCTGTTACTTTATTCAACATATCAAAGCAAAGGATTTCACTGGTGACTGCATGGTAAAACATGTTACCCTGAGTATAAAATCAAGCATTACTATAGTTCGTGTTAAAAAAAAACAGATGATAAAAGACAAACAATGATTTAGCTTTGATTTAAGACAATACTAGAGATACGTTTATAGGAAACGTGATTAGAAGTCAATACTTTCACCTTTCATACGTCCTAGAGGTGATACAGGAATGGAGTGACGCAGATTTAAGTGAGCGTGATTGTGAAGGCTTGATTTAAGAGTGAATGATGGGTAATAAAACAAACTAGAAATGTGTCCATGTTTCAACAAAAAATTAAAAAAATAAATGCTTAAAAAACCCTTCACAGCAATTCTTATGAGTAAAATCAGTGGAAGCATGTGGTTTATGGATTAGCAAACAGCAGTACTTCACATCAGAAACATCAAACAAAAAAGCACTAAAACAGTCAATGGAAATCAAAATGGGAAAGAAAATCCCTTTCTCATGTTCAGTACTTGTAGTTTTCCCATGTTAGGTTCCCATGTAGCTTTTCTTGATGTCGATATCTGTCTAGAAAAATGATCTGTTATCAATAACCAATCAGTGACTTCACCAATATGAAGGAATCTGCAGTTTTCTGTGATGTGAAGCTCATTGCATCTTAATGATGATACAAATAAAGTTTGATTTGACTTTCCAATAAACTTTCCACTCCCTTCAAATCCTCAACACCTAAACATCCTTCACACACCGACTCCTCTTCACACAGTCCGGTCTTCATCTGTCCTTCATGTTAGTCTCTCTCCTTTCAGACTACTGCCCTCTGGACAGGCTCCCAGTGTGATGGCCAGAGGAGGGCGCTGGTGGGTTGCATCAGGGGAGCGAAGCAGTTAGCTGAATAAAGGCTAGTGGTTATCGGTCAGCTGACCAGGGGGCGGAGCTCCGCTGGGCTCAGTTGACCCAGGCGTAGGAGTAGAAGCCGTTGTCCTGCCACAGTTTACACTGCACAGCATGGTAGTCCTGGACCACGGACAGATTAACGGACAGGAGGGCCGTGGCTGCAGGGTACGCTGGCCACTGGTCCGCCATCTTACCTGGAAGATAGCGGGGGGGGGGGGGGTGGGGGTAAGAAACTCTTACTCTGTTAGATCTCATCAATCTGTTTTGGTGTTCCCACTTTCCCTCAACCTGCCTCGCTTGCTCTTTGATTCTGATTGGATGACACCAAAACCTCACCGTTGACGTTTTAGATCAATGAAACATTTTCTGATTCAAACTGGAAATATCTCAACGACCAGTGGTAATCCAGGTGGTAATCCAGGTGGTAATCCAGATACATGCCACCCACAGTACAGAACAACTGGCAGAACTCTTCTAGTAGCTCCATATCTCTCTTCCCCTGGTTTCTCGATTGTTCTTGGCACTATACTGTGTGCTTAAATGCACCATCTCTTCCTTTTATTCCTGATTTTTTACGTTCTATTTGTGTGTTTATATTCTGTTCTTTAATTCCCTGCTGAACCTTTTCACTTCTGATGCTGCAGCGACCTCGTTTCCCCACCGGGGGTCGTGGAAGTTTCATCTCAGAGTGATGCTGCTCCTCCACTGGTTATAAAGTCCTGCTAATCCAGATGCTGGGTGAGCGAGTCGGTAATTGTGAAACACAAGATGCCGATGTGGGCGGGGTCAAAATGACTCCTGCTTTATTTAGAGGTAACTGACGTCCTGGGGTCATTTTAATCTCATCAGCAGCATCGCCCTTTACAATGACCAATGACATGGAGCCACGTGACGAGAGGTTCGCCTGATGCTGTTAGACTGAACTGTACTCACGTCGTTGTAAGGCCTCGACTTTAGATAGTATAATACAACAATACACAGACACCCTGACCAGTGGATAACACACCAACAGCATCCTTACCCTGTTTGGCGAAGTTGACGAGGTGGCGTGTGAAGAGGTCCTGGAAGTCCTGGTCCTGAGCCGAGAGGGGCTTCCCCAGGACGAGCTCCAGCCCGCCGAAGAACGCCACAGCGTCCAGCAAGTGGAAGGAGAAGCGCCCGGGGAACGGCATCAGACCGCCGGAGATGTTGGCGGCGGCGGCAGACGGCGTGTGTGTCACCACATAGCGATACACAGGACTGTGCAGGGCGGCTGGGGGCAGGGAGAGGGCTACAGTACAATACAGTATACTACTCTTGAACCCATACAGTACTGTACATGTCTGTCGGTAGTCTGGGGTAGACCGATGTGTCAGTGTCCAGCTCTGATAGGACGGAGGTTCATTCCTGACCACAGCTACAAAAAACGTCTGTAAAATCTGACGGGATTTTTGCACATTCATTGCTTTATTTATTGATTCATTCAAGTTTTTTTTGTAAATTAACTCTTTCTGCATTTAACAGTCTGACGTCTCCCAGAGTCTCCCTACGACTGACTAGGCTGAATGTCATTAGTTCCAGTGGAGAGTTTTACACCCTGACAAGAATCAAATTCTGGGGGAAACAGGCATAGCATGAATATAATAAAGTCTGGTGCATGCTGGTCAACCCTGGTAGGATCTTCAATTCATTTACTTTTATTTCATATGACCCAAATAAAAAATCCCACCAGGATTCCACAACCATAGAAGCATTTCCACAGAAAGAAAATGAAGTGCAGAAAACACCCTGCAACTGCCGCTCAGATAAATGTCACTCAGCTTGTCAATGTCACGTTAACTCAGCGCCCCCTGGTGGCCGTGGAGCAGGTTACAGCCCCTGGAGGCACAAGGCCTACATCTGGCAGCTCAGAGAACACAATCTGATGTCAGGAGCCGCGGCTACTGAAGAGAGGAGGTTTTGATCTTGTCAACAAAACTGTTTGTAGCTCTGCTAACTGGCTAACTGGCTAATAGCGTTAGCTTCTGCTGTCAGCACAGAATCACCAGCAACGGCACTGCCAGCGACTCTGAGACCCCCATGTTGATATGAATGACAGAAGTTTCATATCCAGTATACGTGGCCAGACTGTGTTCACGTTATCTTCAATGAATGTGTTTTTGTTTTCACTTATTTTCAAGAAAATCCACATAAATATGAAGCTAGCAGAAACACCAGAGAACATATGTGACTCAGGACGTAGTCTCACTCAGCTTGTCAAAGAAACAGGAAATGATTTCTTCTGAGTTTGAAACAACCATCACAGATAGAAAGAATTGTATGCTGGGAAATGTACCTGCAGCCCTCCGGGCCAGGTCGTTGTTGGGGCAGGTGACCCTCATGTCGGAGACCATGGTGGTGTAGGCCCTCTCTGGACAGCGGTCGTTGATGGGACAGTGGGCCCAGTCGGGGTACAGGTCCAACGCCTTGCCGGGCAGATCCTCACCGAAGGACCGGAGTTTCTCTGAGTGGGACACAGCAGGCAGGGGTTGGGGCAGCATGGAGTCAACCTGCCTCGTCTACTTCTACTTCAGTTAGTGATTTCCTACATTTCCCAGAATGCCTTTCAACAAGCCCCAGAGAAGGAGTGTTAACTTGTTGCATTCAGCTGTGGGTTATGTGTAGGTGGAGAGAGCGATACTGATAGCGTAGCAAGAGCGAGTTCAAAACCCAACCTGTCTTGTGGCTGCATTGCATTCTGGTCTATCGTAGTGTGGTGTCATCTTAATGTTTGTTTGCTTTCTGGACATTCAACTCTTCCAGTCTAGACTCCACATTCAGTGAAACTCCTATCGGTCTAAAAGTGAAGGTTCTTCTTCTTCGTCTTCATCGAAGGCGTCAGCGTAACTCATCAGCGTCATAACCGCTGAGTTGGCCTTCCTCCTGAACAGCATCAGGACGTCTGGTTAATCTCTGCTCCACTGTGAGCCTGGTGAACACTATCAAAATATATCAAAAGTCTCAGACACCCTTGATGTTTTTATATAAATTTGCTCTTAGATGTTTATTTTTTATGACTGCTCTTTATAGTTCATTGTCGGGCCGTCATGACTTCATCTATTTGTTTTGGATGCAACATGTTTTCCTGATCAGCGGGACTGGGACTGAATTATTGATCATTTATATGCATCCAGTTTCTCCCATTCACAGAAATAGTCACCACAGATTTCAGATCTGACATCTACACGTGACAAAGGGGCAATAAGTACAATTTCATCTGGCCCACATCACAAAAACACCACAACACGTCTGGCCCGTTGCAATTTGAACCCCTACTGGTCACCGGCAGAGGTCAGTAAAGGTCACAGATTACTTAACGCCCCTTTAACACCTCCAGTCACTTCACTATCAGACTGTACAACAGTAATCTCCCCCATGGTCACACAGAAGCCCTTACCTGTTACAAACCACTGGTAGTCTCCCCACGTCCACTCAGAGATGTTTCCAGAAGGAGGGCTACAGAGGAACAGACGCCCGGTTACAGTTGAACTACAATACAGCTAATACTGATGAAACTGGACCGGGTGCAGCGGACTGACCTGAAGTCAGTCTCCTGTTCAGTTGTCCCTATGAGGAATGGAACATCACTGTAGTTTCCTCTGTTCTCCCAGATCTCAAACGGCGGGGCTGGGAGGACGTATCCATCCACCACCGCCACCGGGCCGATGAAACGCCCTCTAGTGGGCAAGTCTGTCAGGTCGTCTGCTGCCCAGGACGGGTACTCGCTCCACGGGATGGCCTGGGGGGGTGAATGGAAAGGTCTAGGTGAAGCATAAACCTTCTTTCAGATCAAGTGCATCAAATGAAGCTGTTGGGGTTTGACCGGTTTGGGTTTTGAAAGCTCTGAAGCTGCTGGTACTTTGTGCCAATAGTCAATATCTTTACATTTGACCACTGTTATGGCCGAAGCGTTCGGCGAGTCTCCCAGGATGTGAAACGCCTCTGAAACACTAAAACTCTCCAACCAGACGAGTGAAATCCTGTTTCAACGGTAGTGAAGATCTGCTGCTTTCAATGGAGAATTCATTCACAAAAACATTAGAAACAATTACATTACAAATCATCACCTTCTTAAAATAATGGCTTAAGTCATATTGTGTTTCAAAAAACAGAATAAACTGAACCAAATATAGACTATATGATATTTCTTAATCATTTCACACAAAAAGGTTATGACAATATATGACTTGACATACAAATAACGCTGTCTGTCAATTATTTAACATCGTTTCGCTTCGTAATTAAACTATAAATTGTGAAAGTAAAAGACTAAATAACTACGCAACATTTATAGCCTAGCCGATATTCTAGTAAACCTGATCACTTACCAATAGGGGACGAGCCCTGAGTCATGGAAATAACTTCATTTAGCTTGTCAAATGTTTGCCTAAGTCACTTACTCCAGAAGTAATTTGGCCTGAATCAGGATTAAAATTGCCTAAGTCACACTCTTGACGTAGGCCATTATACTACCCGGGTAGGAACAGCTGATCTTTTCAATTAAGGATGTAAGCAATTTTACCAGAGGTGGCCAGCATCATGAAGAGATGATTTATGCAACAACAAAAAAATCCTCCAAAATGACTTTGCCATTATTTTAAGAAGGTGACGAAATTGAAACGTGAAAACAAATTTGAAAAGGTTTGTTGACGTAGCTGTAGGCAGGGAGGAACGACTGACAGGCCCGATATCTGATAACTTTATGACTTTTATATCGACATGTATTTGTGACGTTTGGTCTGAAGTAATCTCTTCTATCAGTGAAGCAGCAATAAGGAACGTTATGTGAAAGTATAAAGTTCCAACGACAGAACAACCTATCGACCTTCATTCATCAGTTCTCTCATAACATTCATCTTTCACACAGTGAGACTTTTTAAATGTTCCTTTCAAAAGTACTTTCTTAGTTGGACGGTGGGGTTCCTGTTACTTCCACCTCCTGGAGTTTCAAAAATTAAGAATTAAAAAAACATCCTTCCATCACTAAATCTAAAATCACTTCCAGAACTTTCTTTCCTCTTGATTTACGTCCATAGTAAAAGAGTTCACTGATAGTTCACCTCTGGTATGTAGGGAAGCTCAAATAAGAGCAGCAAGTCTCAGTATAACCCAGATGAATTATCAATAATACATTTTATGAAATTCTGAAAAATTAATTTTCAAGTGAGATAATTTAGCACAGGGAATTACTACTTTACTACTGTACTTTCATAAACTTTTCTGTTATTGGAATTTTTTAGTGTCACATATATTTCTCTGACTGCCACTCAACTTTGAGAGGAAAGTACTTCTTGTCATGTTAATGTATTCTGAGCGTGGTAAAACTTCCTCCCACCTGGAGGACCTGAGTGGGCGCGAGGCCCCGGAGGCAGGCCGGGTCTCGGCAGCCGGTGTTCCTCAGGAAGACCAGGTTGTCCGACTCCGCCTGCTGCAGCGTGGCGTTGTAGATGTAGGAGCCACTCATGTCCACCGCCGCGTGGAAAAGCCCTTTGGCGAGGGGGGACGCCATCAGAGTCCACACAGACGTCCCACCTGACCAATCACAACAGGGCAAGACACCTCACTGTAGTAACAAGACTCTACACTAGAATACTGTTTTACTGTTACATTTCATTGCTTTCAATTTAAATGTCATTTGTTCGCACCACTTATTATATTTAAATATTATATAAATATAAATATTTTTTGACTTTTTGACAAAACTTGCATTGAGCAACGACAGCTCTGGTTCCCTCAGCATCACTATTACTCTGATGGGGAACATTATAAAGGAAACACCTGAAAGCCAAGACATCTATTGATTTATATCTGCATCAAAAACAAGATATGATAGAGATCATATGAAATTAATGAGTTAATAAAAAATGGAGTAAATAAGTGTTTACTTCTTCCTGCTCCTTTTCAGGCATCAAACACATTTATTTATTTACTACTATGAATTTGATTCTCTGTATTTCTTTATTTTGTTATTTTTTTTACTGAGTATTTGTATTGTTTCTTATGTATTGTTGTTACATGTCTGATATTAATCCAATCAATCAATCAATCAACCAACCAATCAATCAATCAATCAATCAATCAATCAATCAATCAATCAATCAATACCTGAGCTTTGTCCAAATATGGTGACCTTTCCAGGGTCTCCTCCAAACACGTGGATGTTCCTCTGGACCCACTGCAGGGCGGCGACCTGGTCCATGAAGCCGTAGTTCCCTGGGTGGGCGGGGCGGCAAGACAGTTAGCGGCGGGAACCTTTCTCTGACGGGGGCTTGTTTCCCGGCGCCCCATTTTCTCCACCAGAATCAGAACCACCTACCGCTGCGTTCCGGAGAGCTCGAACTAAATTTAACTCTTTTCAAGCGGAGGGAACAGGAAGTAGGGCATGGAGTTAGAGAGAGAGGGAGGTTTATGGGTCGTTTCATATCCAGGTTACATTTGGCCGGTTTGGAAGACGCAACACAAAATGCCCAGCGTGACACGTGCCGGGCACTAATTTGCGTGTGTCCCCAATGCATGCTGGGAAACTAAAAACGCAGACATTAACATGGAACCGCTCTCCAGTCATCCCGATCGAATTAACTCTCATGAAGTGTTGATAGCTTAACGGAAAGGTGTGCACTCTCAGACGCCCAACAGGACTGTAGCAGTGGTAAAGAGCCATGACATCATCCACATTCTAACTTCCTAAACACATTCTTGTTCTCTGACGTGAGATATCGACCACGCTGCTACTCCTTGACCCGCCTCCAGTGAGCGTTCAAGACCAGCGTGGTTGGTTGTTTGAGTTTGTTGAGCGGTTTATTAAACTCCTTTAGTTAGGGTTAGGGTTAGAGGTGAGAACAAACTGTTTTGGTTTAAAGTAATTAAATAATGTGGTTCATGTTGCTCAGTTTGAAGTAGTTTATAGAAGAAATGTTATGTTATGTTAACATATTATTTACATTATTTACAGTAAATATGTGAGAAATATGTTTTAACCTGCTAATGATAATTGTAGTGGCCATTTGTCCAGAAAAAACTAATTAAACTTGAAACCAAACATAATCAAAAGGCCACTGATGCACCATGGGGATGTGGTTTAACGCAGGCAAAAGAAGATAAATGTCCATACCAGATCTTGCGTTCTATTATGATTTATTTCCAAATTAATAAAACAAACAAAAGAACAAAGAAAATCATGGCTGCTGGTGCCTCCTTTGCACTGGTAAAAAACCATAGGCCCACCCAGGTGCATGCTGGTCCTCAAGGTGCCTACCTACCTAAATAACCTCAGGTGCCCACAGTGTGACCCAATTACCAAAAAATAAACAAAATTATTAACTATGCAAATCTAAATATCCTAAACAAATAACCAACAAAGAATATTATCAAAACACTTAAGTTAATCAAACAAAGTTACTCATAATTAGCAAATTTACAACTAAAACTAAAAACAAAGACTAAATTTTACAAATAGCTCCTACAATAATGATTCAGTATTTTTATGGACAGTGTCGACAGGAAGTGCTTTTATTTTGAGTAAGTAACCTGTTTAGTGTTTTTTTTGTCGCTAGTTTTAGTGATGTCACGAATGCGAGACGTCGGGTGCAAAGGTCCGTTTTGTTTACTTTGTTCTCTGTAAAACTGCAGCATACTGGCAAGTAAATATTCAGTTTGGCCGACACCCGTTTTGGTTCTTAGAAGCTTCAACTTCACTAAGCCTCGCTAGCACTGCTCGCGCTACTTCTCCATTTCTTCACTCATCTGTTGTTTACAAGCATACGTAAAACACGTGTGTTTGTTGGCATGTAAAGGGGAAGAGTACACACACCTATGTATTTTTATTGGCCTAGGAATGCTGTCCATCAGGCAATGCTAAGGAATACCGCTCACGTGCTCTATGCATTAGTCAAAATCCATTGTACCGGTACAAACGGTATAGTCAAATCCATACCGCGGCGCATATTTCTACCGGTGTACCGTTTATACCGCCCACCTCTACCTGGTGGGATGACAGGTTACCAAAACTCAACCAACCAACCAGCTGCTGGGGGGTCATGGGACTTCTGGTTTCCAAACCCTGGGTCACTTTTAATTGAACCTGAACCAACCGACAACAAAGCGTTTCCACTCTGGTTACACCACAGCAGCGCTGCAGGACTGACCTGAGGTGTTGGTGGGACCTCTCAGCATCTCCAGAGCCAGGAAGCCGAAGGCGTTGAGCCTGTAGTTGAAGCTGACATACACCACCCCCGTGTTCGCGGCCAGCTGCTCCGTGGGCGAGTAGCCCTCCTCGCCTCCACTGAGCATGTGCAGGTATCCTCCGTGGATCCACACCATGACGGGCAGCGCGGCGTCGGGCTCCAGGCTGGGCGTCCACACGTTGAGGAAGAGGCAGTCCTCCCGGCCCATCGCCTTCCCCGCGGCCGCCAGCGGGCGGACCTGGGGGCACATGCTGCCGAAGCGGGTGGCGTCTCCGACCCCGCCCCCACGCGGCGGTCGGGCCGGGGGGGCCCAGCGGAGGGCCCCGACGGGGGGGGGCAGCGTAGCGCAGGCCCTTGAAGGAGTACGCTCCGTTTTTCTACAAAGGAGAACGGCAATCACTGTCATTTTGATAAGAGTGAGAGTGAATAAGCCAACTGGACCAAGCAAGAAGCCATAAACTGATTATCAGGTCCCAGAACGAAAACTTAAAACTCAGGAACACGAGCAGAAAACATCCTGACCGTTTGAGATGGACCGTCTCGGTACTATCGACTACAGGGTACAGGGTACTATACTATTGAGCTCAACAGGGACCACCCACTTTTTTTTGCGTCTCTGGTTCCGGAAGTAAATTTCCCATTCATTTACTACAGAGATGTTTCAGAAAACCCTCCTATAAAGAGTTTTAAGGAACCAAGACAACCAGCTAGACGATGAATCGAGACATAAAACATTTGATTCTGAGCAAAAACAAGATCGGAAAACGGAAGAAAAGGCAAAAGTACAAAACTTGAATTGAACATTTGTCAACAGTATAGTGTTGATATTGTTGTTGTTGTGTTGTGAGCGTATATATCGTGTTTCATATAGTATAGTGTAAAGTGTTGTCATCAACATGGTACAGTGATTCGTTCCAGCTGCATAGGATAAGCAGCTAGCTAGGTTACGTTAGTAGCTAACGCTAAGCGTTAGCGGACAAGACGTTCGCGGGTGCGGTAAACATTTCCATGGTAACAGCGAGCTCCACCAATCAGAGATGTCGCTGTTACACTTTAGGATTGTGGGTAGTGTAGTACTTCTCCATGTTTTTCTCAAAACAAGGTTGATATCATACAGGACTTGTGTCTTCTACAGGAGCATACACTATCGTTTCACAACCTACTAGCTTGTGGTGAGGCTACATTGGATGGTTACGACATTATGGATAATAATCAAAATCCTTATGTAGAATATGAATGGGATGTTCACTTCCGGAACCAAACTGTTTCGCAATGAATCTTGGGACTTCTCCTTCGTTCCCGTCAACTAAGCTATCTGATGCATCCGCGGTTCATATGTGATATTTATTCACATATCATTTATTATTTTATTGTATTGGAGTAATGCTGCCTTCAAGTGCTGTCATGGATATCAGAACTGCAAGCAGAGCACACTTGAACAAATCAACAACGTGGTTTTAGTTTTTAGTTTTCTATGACACCCGAGTTGCCATGATGTGACGTTCACGGGCCATGTCCTGAAGAAAAGCATGGACGTTTTTTTACATGAGTTAAGGTAAAAACGATGTAGGCATAACCTACATAAATTATAAATTAATTATAGCATCAATTACATGTTGGATGCACTTTTTACTCTGTTCATTTTGTAGCTCTGAATAAAACAGTCACTGAAAAACTGCTTTTGTTACAATAAGAAGCACTTGAATGCCTTCCAACGAGCACTTGAAGGCACCACGCATGAGAGCGTAAACTCACGTGTCTTCCTCGGTAGTCTCCACAGTCGGTGGACACCTCCGCGAGCCCCGGCGGCAGCGTCTGGGCTACGTAGGCCAGGTAGGCAGCCATGCAGAGCAGGGCCAGCACCCCGAGGAAGATGAGGAAGATGCAGCGCCTGGAGAGGACCAGGAGGGGGCTGACATAGTGTCTGTGACGGACATACTGCACCTCCTCCTCCTCCTCCTCCTGCACCAGGTAGCGGTACTCCGTCCTCTCAGGGACCTCGAATGCGTCCTCATTCATCTCCACTCTGGGACAGAAAGCACAGAGAACAGCGCGACCCAATTCAGTTTGGTTCAATGCAACTTTATTGTTCCGGGGGGGGAGAAGGTCCTGACAGCCAGGTGCATGAAAACATAAAAACAGGAAAACACAAAAGTACACAAAACAGCACGAGACGTCATGAATTAAGAACATCCTCATCCATCCTGGATTACAAACATCGACTAGAACTTCAGATCCAGCCGCTTCTTTCTGCTGTGTGAACGAGGTTCCATCAGACTGGTGGTCTACATGCTCTCTGGTGGTCTACATGCTCTGTGGTGGTCTACATGCTCTGTGGTGGTCTACATGCTCTCTGGCTGTGAACTGTTTTTGAACAATAAGCGGATGTGCGCGTTTCTTCTGCACCATCCGGAGTTAATTGATGCAGAGCCGCGAGACCGGGGATCAATCACTGTCGTCACATGTTTACATGTATGTTCATGTAAAGTCGGTCTACCGTTACCGTCCCGTGAAGGTGAAAGCAGGTCAGTTTAAAGCCACAGTATTGGTCTGTACTGTCCCAGCTACTCGCTCCGTGCTGTACTATATATATACCATGTCTCCTGTTCCACTAGTTTCCGCTTATCCTGTTTTCTAAGTGACATAAACTTCCTCAGCTCACGAGACTCAAACAGCGTCACCATGACGGAGGTCTGAGGAACACTTACAGTAACTTCATGACAAATTAAATGAGACTTTCATCACTTACCATGTCCATTAATCCCGCAGCACAGGGAATAATATACTGCACAAAACAAAAATGCAAGTTGACGCACTTACTCTCCACGGTGCCTTGTGCGCATGTCTGTTAGATTTTTTTCCACATATTAAAGGGACAGTCCTGTGAGTCCCGTGATTTCCTCTTATGGTCTGGACCCCAATATTAAAGACATGGTCCTCAGTTCTGATTGGCTCAGCCGCGATCAATAAAACCACCGCTGTGACGTCATAACTTTAATTTAATTTAATTACATCTAATTTAATATAATAATATTTTAATACATTAACACACAACTACAGTTAATTAATCTACTAATGATATAATAACCCAGGGGTGTCGAACTGTGTGGAGGGCCGAGAGTATGCAGGTTTTCGTTCCAACCCAAGAATACAGCAGGTGATGTCACTGATTGACACCTTCAACCAGAGAGGAGGGACTAATCAGTGACATCACCTGCTGTATTCTGTATTCTACTCCTATGTCCTTATCAGCCGCTTTGTTTACCTACTGTTCAGAAGTATATTGGGTGACGGAAGAATTGTTATAAATGTATCAAAGATTTTCATTTCATATTCATATTTATTGAACATTTGACATCTTGTTGCTACAACTTGGAGGATGTGCCACATCCAAAATATAACAGACATCACTTGCTTTTCCTCAGCAGAGTTGATTGTATTAGTGTGAATACAACTGATACTTTTGATTTTATTCCCTTGGACACGGACAGCGGTGAGTTCGCTGCCATCTTCGCTGTCACAATTCATATCGGAGCTACCAAAAATCTGACATGTCGTATTAGTAATCACCACTAGGAGGTGCAGGTGAGCGTCAGTTCTGTAAAGCAGAGCGTCTCCTGGCTTGTTGCTTAGGTATCTTCTGTCCATAGACCCTGAAAGTGGCTCAATCACCACCAGCCTTACAGAATGGTCAAATCAATAGCGATCAATACCGCCGGCAGCCTTCATGCATGTGGGAAAATGTTGTCTGTAATTGTTTAATTAGAGAAATTGACCCAGACTCCTGGAAGGCTCAATTTCTGCCCAATCAGGGATTTCACTGATTGATCCTTATTGATCCAGAAGAGAGGTCGCACACTGCAGCCAATAATCTGCAACTGTTTTTTACCACTGAATGAATATTTCCATTGTTTTGTGTCTCCATATAAAAGATGAGTTATCAACCAGGATAACCACAGTGTGTCCAGTACTGTGACGTCTTTCTCCTTGGATTTCCTTTTGATAAAGTTTGAGTTCCTGTAGGTGGCGCTCTTTTCTTTGTCTGTTCAGCCACGGTGGCTATTGCTGCTCATGCTAACTACCCAGTTCACACAACTCAAAAACCAAAAAGCAGTTGCAGAAATGCAGTTTGGGCCTACTGGAGCCCGACCGCTAGCAGCTGAATCTAGCAGCAGTGATGCTAACTGTAGCTCGGTCGTGGCGGCTAATGTTAGCCCTGAGGAGGGGGGAGGCCAGGAGCAGGAGGCCAGGAGCAGGAGGCCAGGAGCAGGAGGTGTCACCTGGTCTATTAGTTGTCCAATTGGCAGAACTTCAGTGCTGCATATAAACTCTACAGCAGTCAGATGGGCTTTTTTGAAAGTCATAATTTGTGACATTTTTATATAAATACTGTTCTCTCCTCTCTATCTGATCGCTGTGTTCATAGCAAACACCAATTAGAGTTGAATTTTAGAATTGTTTTAAAAAATGTAAATGTTTAACTTTTCCCCACTGGTTGTTACCATGGTTACAGCTGTCAACAGAACTTATCTCCTCCTCCTCCTCCTCCTCCTCCAGGGGGCAGGGATCAGCACCTGACCTATATAAGGAACAGTCTTGTACCGTTCTGACTTTCATTCATTTCTCTGTCACAGAGACTCCAGGGATCTTTTGGTTTTAAATCCCACCGTGTTGAGAGAGGAAAAAGATTTGCGTTTGTGCTGTTGTTGAACATCACCGCCACACGATGGCGCCAAAGCAAATGTGTTTCAGTGTCCAGCTGTGTGTCGCTGTGCTCATAGCAAACACCAAAGATGGATTGAAGCCAATATGATGAGTTAGAGTTGAATTTTAGAATTGCTTGAAAAAATGTAAACGTTTACCTTTTCCCCACTGGCTGTTACCATGGTTACAACTGTCAACAGTCTGCAGACTCTATGGGCAGAGGGAAGCAAAATGGTGACCAGGAAGCATGCTCAACAACGAGCACACCAAGGAGGTGACGTCAGTTACACCTCCATTCACTGTCATTAATTATTATAGTGCAAGTCTCTGGCACCCAACCCCCCACCCCAACACCCCTCACCCCAACACCCCTCACCCCTCACCCCAACACCCCACCCGTCCACTTGAGCCCCTTACTGTCGCCTATAATTGACACAATAAAGTCACATTTTTCCAACAGAGAGCAGCAGGCTAGCTAGAACCAGCAGAGCCCAATCCCACTACATGTGTCCTACATGTGGGCTCGGTGTGAGTCGGGCTGGGGGTGAGGATTATGACGGGGAACACAGCTGCTCCCCCGTTCGTCTGCAACCAGCTGATTGCTAAAAGTTACACAACTACAAAGTGCATCTTTTAGCGCCGGCGGGTGCACAGCGGTGCCTCCAACACTCACAACACCCCGTCTGCAGGGAACAACAGACGACCTTAAAACACAATATCTCTGATGCTTTTGGTCTTGTCATTATTACACACACACACACACACACACACACACACACACACACTGGCCCTGTTTCTGTGTTGTAGTTGTTCTTCCTCTTCTTTGTGTTATTCTTGTTTTCGTGTGTTGTGTCCCTCGTTGTCTCTGAAACGCCTCGTGACAAACCGGTCTGTTAATCTTGACTTGACCTGATGGGAGTCACTACCTCTGAGTTTTGCTTTTATTCATATATTGGACTGATTCATCGCACGTTTAAAAACCATGAAACCCTTCGATGGCATGCTAACACCATGCTAACACCATGCTAATACCATGCTAACACCATGCTAATACCATGCTAACACCATGCTAACACATTACACTGGACTGGACGGATTACGGCATGCATTTTCTTTCAGAAGCAGGTTGTTGTTGTTGTTGTTTGCATGAATTTGCTTGAGTTTAGAGTTTGAGTGTGGATATCAATATGACTTACTGTCTTAGGCACGTACAAAAAATAAAGCATAAATTTCAAAAATAATGAAATGAAAAGTTTCTAAATGTCCCAAAAAACTACTATAAAGAGCAGAAAAACATAAAAAATAAATAATAAAAACATAAACATCTAAGACCAAATGTATATAAATATCTAGGGTGCCTCAGACTTTTGCACAGTACTGCATATATGTAGTCCAACCCAGTGTTGGCTGGAACCTGCTCTCTCCTCAACGTGACCATATATTTTACTTGGTATATTCCAACATCTAAATTCAAAATGTGAGTAAAGCGAGTGCAGAGGGACGGGCTCCTTCCTGGGCAATCCCATCAACTCCAACAAGAACGATTCTCAGCAGATAAAACGAACCAGGAATTGGATCCATGCGAACTTCACTTTCCATCTTTCCACTGGAGCGTCTTTTACCATCTGCCTTTGTGTTGCACGCCTCGCCCGCCTGCTGCACCCAGTCAGCCTGTCTGACTTTTACTGCAGATAAAGAACATCAGAGTGTCTAAACTGGTTTGAGTTCAGTTTGACCCCGGGAGGAAGAGACAGATTTCTCCCTCAGAAGGAAAACAATATAGTGCAGCGGTGAGTCTGGCAGGCTCGGTCACGTCCAGAGGGTGGTGGGCTTCATGTACTCACCGGTATACATCTACACTCAGAGGGAGGTCAAACATACTGAGGTGCATTTTTATTTCTCTCCTGTCTGTATTCGGGTTTACAGGATGGATGTCAGGTTCACGCTGCTTCCTTTCAGGTCCAATAACCAGACTGTGACCACGTCGTTCCTCAAAATCCCAGAGTGGAGACAGCCAGGGCCGGTGGGGCCGGTGGGGCCGGTGGGGCCGGTGGTGCCGGTGGTGTCGGTGGGGCCGGTGGGGCCGGTGGGGCCGGTGGGGCCGGTGGGGCCGGTGGTGTCGGTGGTGTCGGTGGGGCCGGTGGGGCCGGTGGTGCCGGTGGGGCCGGTGGGGCCGGTGGGGCCGGTGGTGCCGGTGATGCCGGTGGGGCCGGTGGTGTCGGTGGTGCCGGTGATGCCGGTGGTGCCGGTGGGGCCGGTGGTGCCATGCTGCCATGCTGCCATGCTTCACTAGGATATTTCATTTAGTCGGTTAGGTCTGATGGCCACGTGGGACGTCTCTCAAACCTCAAATAACGTTTTGTCAGGAAATCTGGCCTCCAATGAGAGTTAGACTAATTTTCTAAAAGTCTGGTAAGAGGATTTAATGTGAAGACAGAACGGCCGTAATCCCCAAGTTAACTGTAAAGAGAAACCACTTATAGAAAACAATTTCAACCTTAATCTCCTGCAATCTTTTCACTGGGATTAAACTGCACTGAGTGGGATTTACAGGCTGCATGCTGCCGCTTGGCTCCTGCACCTTCCAGCTGAGTGGGAACACTTCAGTTAAATGTGTTGAAGGACATTTCAGTAAATGATGAATGATGCTGCAGTACATTGTGATTTTTTAATCACTTTGCTTTAAGAATTGCACATATGTTTTAAACACACCGACACTTTAGTGGTTGCAGCTGTGCAGTCATATCTACAAACGGCCACGGATATAAAAAATAATGGATTATATTTTCATTCAATCATCAATACCTGTATCCAAGACCCTCTCATCACTTTGGTCCTGCTAACTGTGTTAAAAGGGAAGATAAGTGAAGTGAGTTAACGTGGGTTCATCCTCAGTGTCGTTCAGTTTCTTGGTGTTGAATTAACGCACACTAGGGGTTGCAGTCAGCACACAGTCCCACCCCGACCCACCGCGGCATCAAGCCGGACACAAAAATACCAGAAGTAAGGCGAGTTTGCCTTCAAAATAAAAGCATGAAACATATCAACATTTCAACTAGCCTGGTACAATATTTATGATTAATCTTTCACTAAGTGATTTTGGTAACCCTATATATGTATGTTGCACATGTGCATCAATTGTGTATGGCAAGTCTGTGGTACATCCGAATGACCCCCAATTTGACCTTGTAGCCTAGTTTTTATCATTATAATGGAGATCATATAGGAAATAAACACCAGAGTATTCAAGACCAATGTTCTGAGGTGGCTGATAGTTTGGTGACCTACATCAAAGTCAGTCATCAGTCAGAAGATTAGCGCATATAAGCAGGTTTGGAAGTTTTGGTTTTGGTTTGATATAAGATTTGGGGACTTGCCAACCAACTTTAAGGTTGAGGGCTTTAGTGAACTGACACATACATGACTATCAATACATGCTGAGAAAAAGATGAAAGTTTATTTTGAAAGTCACAACCGGACGTAGTATGTTTTATTCTGGCAGGCTTTACGGTGATGAGCTCCAGCGGGTCGGTGAGCGCTCACGGCCCGCAGTCGGTATCAGCTGCTGGTCGTAGGACGGTAACCGGAGGAACCGAGTACGGTGAGTAGAACACACCGGACTTTGAAACGACATTTAAAGACTTATAGTCTATTATGGTGTTTTCATCTCCATCACTAACACATGTAGGAACTTGTGGTTTTACTGTGATATTTCTAACATGTATTATAGGACTACTGTATACTATATATATATATATATTGGGTTGCTTGAGACCATGTTGCCATGTGGGTTTTCATCACATCCCCACAAGCGGCGCTGAAAACAGGCGAATTTAGCGCGTTTCTTCTTCACGTGCGGCTAATTGGTGTCGCTGATATGAACCTCAGTTTGGGGGAACTGGGAGGTTTGAAACAGCACAGACAGGTTCCCAGTATCTACCAGACTCCTGTATGTTGGCTGGATGTCAGTCCTGTCCTCCCATCTGGACCGGATCTGGACCAGATCCGGACCAGATCTGGCTCCGTGGTACCAGATCTGCTCTCCTCCTCTCCCGTGTTGTTGTTGTTGTTTTGTTGTTATTGATGCTCAGACTCCAGAAACTCCGATATCTTTTAGTGCATTTCTCACTTCATCATAGGCTTGGAGTCAGAGGCTTGCAGACTGATGGGTGAGAGGTTCAGATCAAACAGCAGCTTGATGGAATTAAGATACATGTAAACAATGTTGTTTATCATGATTGGAAAGGAGGATGAGGAGGAGGAGGAGGGAGGAGGAGGAGGGGGGGAGGAGGAGGAGTTGTGTGCGGCGGGAGGTGAGGTGCTTAACTCGGGATGCTGTTTCAGTAGATAACCAATCAGAAAGTGAATCTTAATGCAGGCTGCCTGGAGTTTTCTCATCCAAGAGAAAGAAAGATTGTTGACTGTTGTGAAGTAGAAATTACAGTTGTGAAAAACCTGCTGTGATTTTATTTGAAGTGTTTTAATTTTCCATCGCGCGCCCCATCCCTCCAGCCCGTCGACTCATCGGTGACTCAGGAACGGATTCGTTTTCCGACAAATGAAATGAAAATCGCAGAAACAAAACCAGCCGTGTGAGGATAATCAGTGTGTGTGTGTGGGATTGATCCGCTGTCTGTGCAGATGTGAGGAGGTGTGTTTGGCGCCCCCTGCGGTGACTGAAGGTTACTGTCAAAGCAGAGAGTTTTCCGGGCCCATTCTTCTTCTTGGACAAACAACAGGACGATGCACTTTCATGTTTCTCTCCTTCTCCTCCCTCCTCCTGTTTCTCTCCTTCTCCTCCCTCCTCCTCCCCCCTCCTGTTTCTGTCCTTCTCCTCCCTCCTCTGTTCTGCTGCCTCCACCCTTTTCTCTATTTTGTCTTCTTGACTCGCCATCTCTTCATCTCTCTCTCCTCTCTGGTCCCAGAGGGGTTGAGTGGGCAGATTTTATCATCTCTCTCTCTCCCTGTGTCTCTCTGTCACTGGAGGGGGAGTCAGGGGGAGTCGGGGGGAGTTGAGGGGGGAGAGACCGAGGTAGACAAATCTAAAATCCTGTAAATAGTTCCTGATGTGGTGTTGAGGGTCTGGACCCCCTCAGATCCTCTTCAAGGTAGATCTCATTGTATCCACTTTCCCTCAAACACAACCGACTTCTACTTCAGATAGTGATTTCCTACATTTCCCAGAATGCCTTTCAACAATCCTCTATCCCGGCTACTGCATTGCATCCTGGTCTATCCCGGCTACTGCATTGCATCTTGGGCCCTGTTCCAAACCGTTCCCTATTACAGAAGTAGTGGACTATATAGTGTGTTCGCCATTTTCTACTAGTGTCCGAATTCTCAACGGTTAATTTGGTTCACTATAGTTCACTATAAAATACCCACAATGCACAACAATTTGTAGTGAACAGACGATGTACTCTACTATTTCTCCCGTATACCACAATGCAATACGTTCGTGTCTTACCAAAGAAGAAGAGTCGTGAAGATGGCAGAAGGCAATTTTTTTATTTTATTATTATTTGTTTGTGATTTAATATTACTTGTGATTTAATATTCAATACTGCAAAACTCGATACTACCTGAGTACATTTCAACCTGCTGCCTGAGTGCTCGGTGTGTTTACGTGATGCTGGGCGCGTCCGCTTGTGTCACGTGAATATCCGGCGCATTTTTTTAACGCCGTGATGTTCAGCGTAGTGTTGAAACCTCGGTTGGTCGTTGCCCGTATAGTTGACTATCTGACCAACACTACATAGGGAATAGCGAGTGAGTGAACGAGTGAACCATTCCGAACACAGCCCTGGTCTATCTTGGCTACTGCATTGCATTCTGGTCTATCTCAGCTACTGCATTGCATTCTGGTCTATCTCGGCTACTGCATTGCATTCTGGTCTATCTTGGCTACTGGGTTGCATTCTGGTCTGTCTCAGCTACTCCATTGCATTCTGGTCTATCTCGGCTACTGCATTGCATTCTGGTCTATCCTGGCTACTGCATTGCATTCTGGTCTATCTCAGCTACTCCATTGCATTCTGGTCTATCTCGGCTACTGCATTGCATTCTGGTCTATCTCGGCTACTGCATTGCATTCTGGTCTATCTCCTGTCGGTCTCTCTCTCCTCTGATGGATTTCTCCTGTATGATTGTTGATCGTCGGTCTAGAAAGAAGCCCTTGCTCTTTGATTCTGATTGGCTGACACCAAAACCTGACGGTTACCGTTGATGGTTTAGATGGTTTAGATCATTTCCTGGTGTCAGACTGTTCTTCTTTTAACTCTTCTTCTAACTACTCTTCTTTTAACTATTCCAATCTGCATGTTCACGCCCCCTGGTGGTGACGCTGACATGGACGTCGAGCTTGCAGAACACATTTGGTGAAAATACTGAAAGTTCACAAAATGTAATTCAATCTTTCACAACGGGATCAGATCAGCAGCCATCCTGACCACAACACTGTTAAATACACACAGACACACTTGACATGATACCTAGGGATTCAGCGTCTTGCTCAAGGGCACTTCAGCAGGCGGATGCTTGATCACGGGTCCGCTACACACACACACACACACACACACACACACACATACACAGTAGTTTTATAGCATCCTCCCGTCTTCATGGACCCTCTGGTCTCATCACCTTCCTCCAGTTGACGAGGAGGCTCCCGGTGACACCCGGGGCCCGCGGGGCCCTCTGATTGGCAGAGTCCTTAATGGCAAACACCTCGTTGTGAATAATAGATGCTCGTCTCGCTAAGTGGAGTAATGAAATATTAAGAGGCCGAGAACTCGCCACGCAAGTCTATTTCTGAATTCTACATGACCAGGAAACAAACTCGGAGAGGAAGGGAATCAAAGCAGCTCCTGCGTCTGGTTCTGCGGGGGTTGGTGTTGTTGGTACTTGGCCCGAGGCTGTCGGATCAGTACGCCTGTCTCGTGGAAGACATCCCTGAAAAAACCGTCCTGTCTTCATCCTGGGAGATGTACGAGACTCTGCCCACCTCTTCATCATCTGTCAGAGAAACATGGCCTCAGTGGTTTACAGAACAGAACAATGCTGAATATTGTTGAAGGAATCAACAGGAGAATGGAGGCGGAGGCAGTTTGTTCAATCTGATCTGGCGTCAGAAAGGAGTAGTCATGATTAATACAGATGACTCCTAACGGTTACATGAACAACACGTACGCCAGTAATAACACACACTTTAAGGTTTGAGGTGAGTGAGTTGAGTGAGTTAGTGAGTTGAGAGAGTTGAGTGAGTGAGTGAGTGAGTTGAGTGAGTTGAGTGAGTGAGTGTTGAGTGAGCTGAGGGAGTGAGTTGAGTGAGTGAGGTGGGTGAGTGAGTTGAGGTGAGTCAGTGAGTTAGTGAGTTGAGAGAGTTGAGTGAGTTGAGT
>JAXDDW010000229.1:347500-402500 GCA_034670385.1 Hoplostethus mediterraneus | reverse complement strand
CATTGCCAGTGGCTTACTCCTCCAACCTAATGAACCACCTGGCCTGGCGGTGACGGGTCCTGGCAGGGCTGCAGGGCTGAGCCTGAAGCGCCTGGTAGCGGTAATTGTGCCCCATGCAGGGCTAGTTACTGGGTTTGTCGGCTTCGTTTGGTCAGCATTTGAAATGTTTTTCTGTGTGCCAGAGGCAGCGGCCCAGGGTGCACTCTGTTTCTCAGACATTCAAAGTGGATTTGAACAACAAAACAAAAAAACGATTTCATATGATCCCAGAAGAAGGCTTGGCGTCAGAACCTGTACCACCCCGGTCAAGATTGTCCCCAGGGGTTTACACTGGTACTGGTCAGTAAATACAGATGAATGGCAGCGACACCTCAAGGCCGCTTGGCTCGGGTGAGACCTCAGCGTTTCAAGAGTGGACTTCATGGACTTCATGTACTTCATGTACTTCATGTACTTCATGTACTTCTTGGACTCATGGTCTTCATGTACTTCATGGTCTTCATGGTCTTCATGGTCTTCATGTACTTCATGGTCTTCATGGACTTCATGGTCTTCATGTACTTCATGGACTTCATGTACTTCTTGGACTTCATGGTCTTCATGTACTTCATGGTCTTCATGTACTTCATGGTCTTCATGGACTTCATGGCCTTCATGGACTTCATGGACTTCATGGACTTCATGTACTTCTTGGACTTCATGGTCTTAATGTACTTCATGGTCTTCATGGCCTTCATGGACTTCATGCAACTGTTAGGCTCTAAAACACGCCAGAGCTCATGGAGTTTTTCAGATTTCCTCTAATTGGTTTCACGTTGCTTCCTCGTAAACAGAGATGCAGTAATCCTCTGTCTACGTCTCGTCTCTCCTTCACACATTCCTCTGGTGTTTCCTGGGGGTGTTTATCTGGACATAGAAAAGCGCAGCGCTCACAGCTGGCTGCTTCACGCCGAGCTCCATTAGAAAGTGTGAATCTGTCTGCAGGCTGGTCGTCTCTCAGCTCGTCCTCAGGCATGCTGGGTAATTCACATTAGTTCGCCAGAAGCACGGAGACAATTTCAGGTGATTTTTCTTCCGATATGTTCCCTCCCTCCACCCCCTCCTTCCCCCTCAGCCACTCGATGTGTTTATTTACTGGAGCGACGTGTTTCATTGGTTCATTCATGCTAATAACACGTCTGCTGTGTTTTGCAGACCTGTAATTTCCATGGTAATCTGAGTTGGAGTACTGAGTGGGCGGTGTGTAGATGGTGTGCTGGTGAATGTGTTGTTCTGGTTTCAGTCTCCGGGTGACTGGAAAGGGATGACGGGTCATAACTCGGAGCCAGAGCTAATGCTGACTACGTATTCCAGACCCGTCCTCCCGGACGCTGACATGGGGGTTTAATAAAGACACGTAATTGCAGGTTAACAGGAGGGTTAGCGGGGGGGTTAGCAGGAGGGTTAGCATGGGGTCGCTGTCATGGACGTCACACGCCCATGAGGAAAAGCAGCTTTAATTTGAGCTGAGCCCGAGTGGCTCTAAATCACACCACAGTACGGCAGTCAGGTCACCGCGGTTTGAACACAGAACACCAAACATGGAGGCCAGCTCCTCGCCGGTCCTCCGCCCAGTGGTGGGTCGGATCCAGATGGATGAAAGAGGTTCCTCCTTCGGTCCTTCGACGTTTGAAAACTCAGTGAAATCAGTGAAGGATTCAAATATGAGACTAATGTTTAAAAGTTATTTAGTTAGATAGATAGATAGAGAGATAGAGAGATAGATAGATAGATGGAAAGATGGATAGATGGATAGATAGACAGATAGATAGATGGATAGATGGATAGATAGATAGATAGATAGATAGATAGATAGATAGATAGATAGATAGATAGATAGATGGATAGATAGATAGATGATAGATAGATAGATAGATAGATAGATGGATAGATGGATAGATGGATAGATAGATAGATAGATGGATTGGTTGATGCAGACAGATTGATGCAGATGTTGTTGATGTGCGTCATTCCCTTTGTTTTCTTCAGCAACTGTGCTCAGTGTGTGACCTCGTGTGACCTTATGTGACCTTGTGCGACCTCGTGTGACCTCGTGTGACCTCTCTCAGCCAGTTGACTTCACACCGAGGGCTCGGCTCCGTCTCCGGAGGGCTGGGTGGTGGCGGGCGCGGCGGGGAACAAGGACTCTGAGGTCTCCGAGAGGTTGCCGCATTTCGCCTTAAAATGCAGAATGCAATGAAGGTGAAGGAGAGGCCTCGTCCGATAGCGGGGCTGTGGAGGGGAGGTGGAGTGGAGGTGGAGGTGGAGGGGAGGTGGAGGTGGAGGGGAGGTGGAGTGGAGGTGGAGGTGGAGGGGAGGTGGAGTGGAGGTGGAGGTGGAGGGGAAGTGGAGTGGATGTGGAGGTGGAGGGGAGGTGGAGTGGAGGTGGAGGTGGAGGGGAGGTGGAGGGGAGGTGGAGGTGGAGGGGAGGTGGAGTGGAGGTGGAGTGGAGGTGGAGGTGGAGGGGAGGTGGAGGGGAGGTGGAGGTGGAGGGGAAGTGGAGTGGAGGTGGAGATGGAGTGGAGGTGGAGGGGAGGTGGAGTGGAGGTGGAGTGGAGGTGGAGGTGGAGGGGAGGTGGAGGTGGAGTGGAGGTGGAGGGGAGGTGGAGGTGGAGGGGAGGTGGAGTGGAGGTGGAGGTGGAGGGGAGGTGGAGTGGAGGTGGAGGTGGAGGGGAAGTGGAGTGGAGGTGGAGGTGGAGGTGGAGGGGAGGTGGAGTGGAGGTGGAGGGGAGGTGGAGTGGAGGTGGAGTGGAGGTGGAGGTGGAGGGGAGGTGGAGTGGAGGTGGAGGTGGAGGGGAAGTGGAGTGGAGGTGGAGGTGGAGATGGAGTGGAGGTGGAGGGGAGGTGGAGGGGAGGTGGAGTGGAGGTGGAGTGGAGGTGGAGGGGAGGTGGAGGTGGAGGGGAGGTGGAGTGGAGGTGGAGTGGAGGTGGAGGGGAGGTGGAGGTGGAGGGGAGGTGGACGTGCTGCAAGGTTTATGAGATGAAATTTCCATTTTGCGGCTTGGCTGAATTGTAAAATGTCTGATGTCGTGAAGACGTGAGCAGTGATCAATCTACTAAAGGGGTTAAAAGATGCTCTGATGATCCACTGTACCTCTCCACTACTGCACTCCAGTATTTACTATTTTAATATTTTACTGTAGTACATGCCTGAGTTTTATGTGCGGTACTATTTATACTTGTTTTATCTCAGGGCGACGTTGCAGAGAACAATGGTATCATCTATATTAACTCCTGTCTGGATGGCGTTGGTCCCACACCGTCACATGCCCTGGTGTTGGACCGGCAGGTTCCTGCGGTCCTTCCATGGCAGCTCTCCAGCGTTGTTCCTCAACCTGAAGCCTTTCCTCCCGGCCTCGCCGTCCAGAGATTTATTACGGCGCTGGGCAAGTTTGCTTTGGTCAGGGGTTTTATGAAACCTGAAAAGTCTGCCAAGTATATCTCAGCAATCTCCTGTCATTTGGCAAGTGGACTCATATCCCTCATATCCCTCATGTCTCTCATATCCCTCATATCCCTCATGTCGCTCAGGTCCTTCAGGTCCTTCAGGTCCCTCAGGTCCCTCAGGTCCCTCATGTCTCTCATATCCCTCATATCCCTTATGTCCCTCAGGTCCCTCAGGTCCTTCAGGTCCTTCAGGTCCCTCAGGTCTCTCATGTCCCTCAGGTCCCGTTTATCCCTCAGGTGAATCTACATGGAGTTTGGACCACATTGTTCAGATGTATATCTTACTATAGGCGTTGGTGTATTTCTGAAGCTGAGAGGTCCTCATGTTAGAGCTGAAGAGGTTTGGCTTCAGGGTTGTATCTTGAGTTTTGTGCGTTTCACATTTCAAAAAATGTTGACTTCATTTCCTTGTAGGGACTTTACATCCACAGGTAGATGCTCACATCTATCGCAGGTACTCTGGCTAGTCTATTAAAAGCAGAAGGACATGGATCTTGTGTTGAAAGCATTGTTTGCTAATGGCAGGGTAAGTCAGAGTGGGGTAATAAATGGTATCGATGCGGCGGCTCCATTAACGTCTGGCTCGGATGAATGAAGAGTGGTGAGGAAACAACGAGGCAGGCGGGAGGGATGAACCAAAAACAAGCCCAGGACGCGAATGATCGCAGAAAAACGTTAAATATCGTTTTTTAAAAAGCAGGTGAAAGGAGTCGCGGGCCACACGGGGAACCGCCTGGCGCTCGGACGGCCGTGTGTCTTCATGAAAGCCGGCGAGCTGATAAAGTTGTTGGCCGGACCGGCGTGATGGAATGGGATGAGACAGAGAGGAGATTGGCTTGGCCGGGCCTGCCACAGTGATGGATGCTGAGCTAGCCCGGAAGACCAGACCCAAACACACACACACACACACACACACACACACACGCACACGCACACACACACACACACAGCAGGCTATTTTTAACCATGATAAAACGTGATAACGCGAGACAATTGAGTTTACATGAGATCATAACCACGTCTGAGTAAAAGTACGATTCCATTGGTGTGGTACGCCGGGAGGAGCAGAGCATGATGGGAAAAGACCTCATGACCTCCAGCAGGCCAGAGGAGTCGGACGATGGATTCATCTGGATTAATACGCTCAAATACTCTAATACTAGGGGTGGGCGATTATCGTGTTTATAGTTGTACTCGTCATTTTAATTATGAAATCGTGGCAAATTTTCTAAATCGTTGATTCCGATTGTTATTTAGGCTACAAGAACGAGGAACGTCTAGAAGCGCCAGTTAGCAAAGCAACCAGTGTGTGTGTGTGTGTGTGTGTGTGTGTGAATGAATGAATGGGCCAAATACTTTCCCCAATACTGCGTTCATGAACTGTCCCCTTCAAAAATACTACGTGGTATTCAGTCACGTCCCTCCGTGTTCAGACTGGTTTGGACCGGTCGTTTTTGGCGAGCCGCGAGCGAATGTGTCAAGCCGGACAGGAAGTCAGACACAGGAACGGCATAGAGCATCCGGTCCATTTCAAAATAAAACAAAACAAATAAAATAACCTTTCAGTAATCGTAATCCAGGTAAAAGTTTGAAATAATCACAATATTGATTTTTAGTCATATCGCCCACCCCTATCTAATACTATATACTATATTATACTATACTGTACTATACTATACTATACTCTACTATAGTCTTTCTACTTCATAATGTGGGTCAGCTGATTAGACGGCTTCGTATGGCGTTACACTGTTTGTTGTGGTGTGTTAGTGCAGCTGCCGGTGTCGGATCATGCTGATGACACACACACACACACACACACACACACACACACACACTGTTTCTCTTAAGCGTAATTGTGCTTTAATGAGCAGCGGTCGTGCTAATACGTCTAATTGTCTCTGTCATATTCAGTGTTTGTGTTTGAGCATCATCACGTATAATTACAGTTTACACTTGTCAGGGTGATCTTCAACATCCACGCTGCCTCAGCGGTGTGCAATCCAAACGCTGCGTGAGAGCGCTGGAGAGGTGTGTGTGTGTGTGTGTGTGTGTGTGTGTGTGTGTGTGTGTGTGTGTGTGTGTGTGTGTCTCCAGGGCATGGTATAAAGGTCAGGCAGTCAGCTGGAGTCCTCCTTCAAAGCCCATAGGTGATCTGCCTGCCGACCCCGCTGACACCTTCATTAAATAACACCCCTTAGCACTGGCCTAGTGTGTGTGTGTGTGTGTGCGTGTGCGTGTGCGTGTGCGTGTGCGTGTGCGTGTGCGTGTGCGTGTGCGTGCATCAAATGTTTTTGTATAGTCATCCACGACAGCTGCGACCAGCGATCACCCAGAATTCCACGGGGCTGGTGTGCTGTCTTTGGCTAGTCTGTGTGGGTGTTACCGCCTGTTGCTTTGCAGTAATGATCTCAGTCCTGATCTGATAGATCTCATATAGATCCATACAGCCCTGACGCTCTCCATCTGTCTCCTCCTCCTCTTCCTCCTCCTCTTCCTTCTCCTCTGTTTTCTTCCTCCGGGGGTGTACAGTCTTCAGAAGCCCATGAGTACGAAGCTACGAGCCCCCACTCCGACGTGCATCTGATGACTGGATCTGTCATTGCCAATCCCGCCAACAGGTGGCATTCAATCGCCTTTACAGAGAGTGGGAGAAACGGAACTCACTCACCTGCAAAAGCACAGAAAAATATGCATACGTGCGTCACACCCACACACACACACACACACACACACACACACACCCACACACACACACACACACACACACACACACACACACACACACCCACACACACCCACACACACACACACACACACACACACACACTCCCATATGTAACTCAGTTGTTGTGTGTTCCCCCCCCATCCTCTCGGTGGGATGAGGGCTGGAGTTTGAGCCCGTCTCATCCAACATCTCATCAGTCTGGATTGAAGAGCTTTGGCAGGTGAAGCCTGTTATTACGACGGGCTGTGAAGCTTTCTCCTCTCTGATGAGGGGGAAGGACCGGCGGAGAGCTACGGCAACTCATTAGGCCAAACGCAGTCAGGAGCTCATTCTCTCTCAACGTCTAGTTTCCTTTCTTTCTGTTCCCTCTGTTGTTCTGATGCAGGGTGTTGTATTACCAAACTAGTCTCTCTCTCTCTCTCTCTCTCTCTCTCTCTCTCTCTCTCTCTCCTCCTGAGACAGAAGTTAATTGAAGCCTGGCCTCGTTCTCCTGTCACACCTGACCAGGGGAGAATAACTTTTTCAAAATAAAAGCACCGGGAGCTTCAATCAAACAATCAGTTCCAACCCTGATCGATCGATCTATCTATCTATCTATCTATCTATCTATCTATCTATCTATCTATCTATCTATCTATCTATCTATCTATCTATCTATCTATCTATCTATCTATCTATCTATCTATCTATCTATCTATCTATTTTCCTTCCATATGCCTCGTCTACTGCTTCCTCCCATACCACTGTAATCTGTCTGTCTGTGTTAAGTTAGTGTTCAGTATTTCCTGTGGAGTTATCAACTTTTCCCCAAGTCGACTGCTGTTTGCTCTCTCTCTGCTGTACCTCTGTTATACCTCCACCCACCCTGAGCCGGCCTGCCCACAGCTTTTTCCCTCTTACTATTTTCTCCCTGACAGACAAAAACCAATTGTACTATCTTCCCTCCTGTCAGCTGACGGGTTGATTTATACCTGCTCGCTCTCAGCTGCTGCTGCTAGACGCCTCGGCACTTGGTTGTGATGCCAGGTGTCCTTGGGACGACTCATTTTGACAAAATGTGTCTGAGAGTAGCGACGGCTGAACACCCGGTCCTCTGACTGAGAGATGATAGTCCATAATAGGTCGCACCCATAATGAATCTCATTTGGTTTGCCTCAGCTGATCTATTTGCCCCACAGCCATCCCAGCCATACTCCATAAGGGTTGCCCTGAGCCTAGCCCTGATCCTCCCCGCCCTATGACAGCCCTATGACAGCCCTAGGACAGCCCTATGATAGCCCTATGACAGCCCTATGATAGCCCTATGATAGCCCTATGGTAGCCCTATGCCTGAGCGCTGCCTGCTGACCTGCTTCCCTTGGGTTGGCTTGATACTGTAGGCGCTGCACTCCGAGCTGTTCGGTCCTTCGACTCTGTCATCTCCGATCTCATCTCAGCACATCTAAACTGCTCTGTCAGGATGTAGGTTGTTCTGAGATCCTTCCCCATACAAAGCTACACTGATAAAAACCCTGTGGGACTCCAAGGCATTTACAAGCCAACTGGCCTGTCTAACTTCTCTACCTTTGATATAGCTAAACCTATATCAGGGTACTTTAACCTGCCTGGTAGTCCTGACCTCTATGCCATCAATGCCTCGACCTACATCCTGCTGATCTCCTGAATCTGCCCCTCATCATTTAGGATGGCATCATACCATCTTCCCTCCTTTGTTTAGATGCTTCTAGAGCTTCTCAGCGTCGCTTCCATCCGAGCCCAATTCAGGTCATCATTTCATTCGTCCAGCAACCTTTAGGTCCAAGGTGCTGTCGTAGTTACAGTTGTATGATGGGTGGGAGGAGCAGCCCTTCCTGCAGTCTTTCCCCCATTTGGATGCCGTGAAGATTACCTCTTGCTGCAGGCTGGAGGGCAAGTTGTGCACCCTGCCATGATGCCTACCCGAGGGCATGCTGTCATAAACCCTTCTGAACATCCTGGAGATGTTCCCTGACCGGGTTTTTAATGAACGGCTTCCACAATACGCCAACGGCATTAGCAAGGTACCACATATTTGAAGTCTTCTATTGTACTCTATTCTAGCCTAGTCACTTTAACGGTAACACATCCAGAGTGACCAGCTCCATCACAGTTCCAGATGCATGAGGCTATGGATGGTACACGATTGTACCGATGCCTCTTTTATCCGACTTGATAGATTTGGCAGTTGGTGGTGTAACAGTCTCTCTCTATAACCACTACCATAAGCATGTGATGAACCGTACGATTAAAGGTTAATGGATTTTTACAGCCGTGAGACTTTGCCTTAATCGTGTCCTAATTAGAGTTCAGTCAGCTCGGCTCCTTCAGCGTCTCTCCTGACGATTAGCCTCCCACTTCCCCCGTCGAGTGGGTCTTTTCTCCGGGCCCGGGCGGGATGGTAAAGTAGGGCGGTAGGAGTCACGTTGCGGTCAGGCCCTAGTAGGGAACGTATCCCTCCTCCCTGTCACGGCCTGAATGTCCTATCTGTTGAGTCACTCTGCTAGATGTATTAATACCCAGTCACTAAGGGGAACAGCGGCTGGCTGATGGAGGCCGACCAGAAGGGAGAAACTAGACGAGCTGATCAGACCAGAGAGCTAGACCGACGATCAACAATCATACAGGAGAAAAATACATCAAAATGTATCTTGTTACAAATTACAAATACTTGTTAACAAAATGTAATAAAATACATTTCAAATTACAGGTGTCAAGAAATGTATTATAAAAATACAAAAATGACATTCTAGAAACACAAAAAAGCATTTTGTCAAGTATTTTTAATCTTTAATACAAACATATTCCTGCTTTGGGCTCTCACACTTTATTAGCTGCATTACATGAAAACAGAACTAACTGAAATCAGACGGATGATGCTAGCTAGCTACGTAGCGTTAGCAGAACGTGACGTTGAAGTAGAAGTAGACGAGGCAGGTTGGGTGGGAGCCTGGAATGGTTCGGACATCCAGGTTGATATCAAACCTGTACGATGTGTACAGGACCGTGATGCTCTAACATCCCTTCAGTCTGACTGTGGAAGTGAAGCAGCTATAGGAGACCAGAGCCTTGGGGAGGAAGAGATAGAGAGACGAGAGGGGAGGGGGGGAAGATGAAAGAGTACATTAGCATAATTAATTTGCTTAATTTACCCCCCCCCCCCCCTCCCCCTCCCTCCCTCCCCCCTTCATGGCCGTCTCTCTAAACTTCCTGTGAGAGTATTTCATCACCACCCACTCGGCTCCTCCCACCCACCGATCCCCGTCGACCGGTAGGCAAAGCCAGCGCTGTGTAATAACACATGGAGTTACTGTTGCAATCATATCAGATGCTGTGTGTGTGTGTGTGTGTGTGTGTGTGTGTGTGTGTGTGTGTGTGTGTGTGTGTGTGTGTGTGTGTGTGTGTGTGTGTGTGTGTCCTAGCCTCTCTGCACTGTCCTGTATGAGTCAAGCAAGTGCAGCAGGACTGAGAGGTTTCAGTGTTCAGCTGAACTTCAGTGTTTGTTTCCTTCTCTTCTCTTCTCCTCTCTTCTCTCTCTTCTCTTCTCTTCTCTTCTCTTCTCTTCTCTTCTCTTCTCTTCTCTTCTCTTCTCTTCTCTCTTCTCTTCTCTTCTCTTCTCTTCTCTTCTCTTCTCTTCTCTTCTCTCTCTTCTCTTCTCTTCTCTTCTCTTCTCTTCTCTTCTCTTCTCTTCTCTTCTCTTCTCTCTCTTCTCTTCTCTTCTCTTCTCTTCTCTTCTCTTCTCTTCTCTTCTCTTCTCTTCTCTTCTCTTCTCTTCTCTTCTCTTCTCTTCTCTTCTCTTCTCTTCTCTTCTCTCTCTCTCTCTCTTCTCTTCTCTTCTCTTCTCTTCTCTTCTCTTCTCTTCTCTTCTCTTCTCTTCTCTTCTCTTCTCTTCTCTTCTCTCTCTTCTCTTCTCTTCTCTTCTCTTCTCTTCTCTTCTCTTCTCTTCTCTTCTCTTCTCTTCTCTTCTCTCTCTCTCTCTCTTCTCTTCTCTTCTCTTCTCTTCTCTTCTCTTCTCTTCTCTTCTCTTCTCCTCTCTTCTCTTCTCTTCTCTTCTCTTCTCTTCTCTTCTCTTCTCTTCTCTTCTCTTCTCTTCTCTTCTCTTCTCTTCTCTTCTCTTCTCCTCTCCTCTCTTCTCTTCTCTTCTCTTCTCTTCTCTTCTCTTCTCTTCTCTTCTCTTCTCTTCTCTTCTCTTCTCTTCTCTTCTCTCTCCTCTCTTCTCTTCTCTTCTCTTCTCTTCTCTTCTCTTCTCTTCTCTTCTCCTCTCTTCTCTTCTCTTCTCTTCTCTTCTCTTCTCTTCTCTTCTCTTCTCTTCTCTTCTCTTCTCTTCTCCTCTCTTCTCCTCTCTTCTCTTCTCTTCTCTTCTCTTCTCTTCTCTTCTCTTCTCTTCTCTTCTCTTCTCCTCTCCTCTCTTCTCTTCTCTTCTCTTCTCTTCTCTTCTCTTCTCTTCTCTTCTCTTCTCTTCTCCTCTCTTCTCCTCTCTTCTCTTCTCTTCTCTTCTCTTCTCCTCTCTTCTCCTCTCTTCTCTTCTCTTCTCTCTATTTCAGCTCCCTCATTTTACCTTTTCTCTCGTTCTTCCATACTGTCAGTCGTCCTCTCGCTGTTGGACTGAACCTCTCTCTCTTTCACTAGCGGCCTGGAAAACAGATTACCTTGTGTGTGTGTGTGTGTGTGTGTGTGTGTGTGTGTGTGTGTGTGTGTGAATAACCTTTGTGAAACATTCCCTGTGGTGGTTTAGTGAAAGGGCAGTTCCTGAATCAGTTGGGATTTTCCTGGTAGCTGATATGACACTGGAGGAAGTCTCTCTCTCTCTCTCTCTCTCTCTCTCTCTCTCTCTCTCTCTCTCTCTCTCTCTCTCTCTCTCTCTCTCTCTCTCTCTCTCTCTCTCTCTCTCTCTCTGGGTGTGGAAGCTTCATACTGTGGAGATCATTTGGGTAAACTGTTTTAAAATCACAAGGAAACGTGATTGGACGTAACGCGGCACGGACCAGTCAGACATGGAAAGAAACTTTATTTCAGTTACTGTATTTTGAGTCATTTCAGAGTCATTTTAGTTTAAAAAAAAAAACCATTCTAGGGACAGAAACGTCTAAACTTTTGTAATCTGGCGCATGGAACCTACAAATTCATGAAGGTAGTGACGATAAAACGATAAAAGTATATTTATGCAGCGAAAGCAGCGCCACAAATCACAACAAGTTAGACAGCGAGAGGAACCACAAGGTCAAGACGGCACAAACTGAGCCAAGAAAGAGAAAAACAGCAGAATAAAATGAAATATTACAAAAGGATAGACGCAATTTGTAAAAAATAATGTGGTAAAATCGACTCCTCAGAGAGTAAATGGAAAACAAATCTGTACAAGAGAAGAAAGAGTTGAAAGAAGACAGTGAAGACGCCTCCTCGTTCTGTCTCCAGTCTAGACTCTCGAATCGCCCGAGGGCCCTGATTTCCTGATCTCTGGTATAACCACAATGCTGTCAATAATTGATTCCACATTTTAATGATAACCATGTTTCATTTAGCCAGCGGGGCTCGACGTGGCTGCAAATGAATGAATGTGTCCATAACGGAGGAACGTCTTCCTGCATTTATTAATCACTTTCAGAAATACAAATACAAATACAACCTCTACGGTTGTACTGTTTGTAGGTACAAGCCCTAAATAAAGCTGCTAACTTAAATAGTAATTGCAGTAGTCATCTTCCTCCAAAATACATGGACTGTACTTATATAGCTGTTTTTTCTAGTCTTTTCCGACCACTCAAAGCTCTTTACACTACATTCACATTCACCCCGTTCACACACCGACGGCGCTACCATGTAAGGTGCCAGGGGAATCTAACCATTCATACACATTCACACACCGAAGGCGCTTCGGGAGCAATGTGGGGTTCAGTGTCTCGCCCAAAGACACTTGGAGATGCGGACTGGAGGAGCCGGGGATCAAACCGCCGATCTTCTGATCAGCGGACGACCCGCTCGACCTCCTGAGCCGCAGACGCCCCGTCTCAGAGATGCAGACGTCGGGTGTTTTCACGTCTGTCACTCGTCTGGCTGCTCATGAATATTCCGTCTGGGGATCATAGAGGCTTTGTGCTCGGCGGTGATGTGACTCGATGACAGCCGTGTCGTGCGCGTGGGCGGGCGGCGGCGGCAGCGAGGCCGGGGATCAAAGCCCGACGGTGATGTCCGGTTTCCCTCTCTCTCTTCCTGCTCCCGGCCGATCCGTCGCCTCCGTCGCCAATGGATTTATTCCACGGCTGCATCTCCTGCCTGGCGGAGGAGGCGTGCTGCATCCATTACGCTGGTTGTGCTCCTCCTGAGGCGCTCGCTCTCCTGCTGAGATGTGTGTGTGTGTGTGTGTGTGTGTGTGTGTGTGTGTGTGCATGGTTGTGTGTGTGTAGTTTATTTGTGTCTCAATCTGTATCAATCTGTGATGAGTGCGTGGTAATGATCTTTAATTGTAGCTGATTGGAATAAGATCAAGAAACAGAACAAACAAAATAAATGTAATAGTGACACACACACACACACACACACACACACACACACACACACACAGCCTCACATCCCACTCGGAGAGATCTTCCTGCCTCCGTGTCTCTGCAGTTTGTTGTGTTTGTAAAGAGCTTTGTCTCCATGTTTAATAGCTCCAGCTGTATTTCCAGGAAAACTATATTTATCTGGTTCCTCTCGGGGGAGATGCCGAGTTTCTTCTGTTTACCAGGAGACGTTTCCATCTGCAGGAGCAGGGCCGGCTGGGCTCGTGGTAAAAACATGTCCACTGGAAGTTAATATAGCATTAGTGATCGCTCAGCATTCACAACCTGCACTTTACTGGATAAATGGATTCGTGATTTCCATCCCACATGAGATTATATGACCTGTAATATTATACATATATATCAGAAGGAGCACTGGGGATGGCTTGGCACTGAGGAAGTCCTGAAGGAGCCAGGTAGGGACGTTTAGGTAAATCAGACAAAACAAAGTACAAGTCATTTCATTTTGACGGCACCTTTTCCCGTTTCCCATTCTCACAAACGTCTCATGACAAAGCTGTCGTCACCGTCTCGTTAGGTTGTTGCCTCATCAGGAATCATCAGGTTGTGAGACGCTTCGTATTTTATCTGAAATGAATAACTGAAGGGAGAATCTGTTCTGAAAGTGCATCACTCCTCTGATCAGACAGTTCAGTCACTGGGTCCAGAGAACCAAGACTCTCCTGTAGTAAACCACCCTGGCTGCTATTGGAGGTAAAATTGATCCCCTATTCATCATCAGGTAATTGATGTGTTTGATCAGATCAGACTCTACGTTGTCCAAGAATAAGATATAGTGATGTTTTCCTTTAAAGCTGCAAAAAACCACAATCCTCACCTGATGATCTTACGTGGTATATACCATGTACAGGATGTTGAATGTGAAGCTGGTGTGTCTTAACTCGGTCCATGTCCATGTCTCCCTCACAGGTCTGAACACCAAGTCAGGACTGAGGACAGAGACAACCTGGCAAACTGGCTATCTCATTGATTTACCACCAATCAAGCCCGTCAATCAAGTCAATCAATCCCTCAGGCAGCCAAGAAACCAAATCACTCAAGGTACGTTGGATATTTGTAGTGTACTACAAATACTACTACTACTACTATGATGCTCTTCTGTTTGCCAACACGCTACTTTCAAGCAAACTACAGTAAATGGAAAATACATTGCCACACACACACACACACACACACACACACACACACACACACACACTGCGGGTGTGTCTGTATACATGTGTGTGTGGTTATGTTCCTCATGTTCTTTCTATTTCTGCTCTAATGGACAATTTTCCCTCACAGTTAAGTGCCATGACCAAACACAACCAGACACACATAGAAACACACATAGAACACACACATGCATGTACACATCCACACACACACACACACACACACACACACACACACACACACACACACACACACACACACACACACACACACACACACACACATGCATGTTGTCTTGTCTTGTCTTGTCTTGTCCCATCCTGTCTTGTCTTGTCTTGTCTTGTCTTGTCCATCTGTCTTGTCCTGTCTTGTCTTGTCTTGTCCCATCCTGTCTTGTCCCATCCTGTCCTGTCTTGTCTTGTCTTGTCTTGTCTTGTCCCATCCTGTCTTGTCTTGTCTTGTCTTGTCTTGTCCCATCCTGTCTTGTCTTGTCTGTCTTGTCTTGTCTTGTCTTGTCCCATCCTGTCTTGTCCCATCCTGTCCTGTCTTGTCTTGTCTTGTCTTGTCTTGTCCCATCCTGTCTTGTCCCATCCTGTCTTATCTTGTCTTGTCTTGTCTTGTCCCATCCTGTCTTGTCTTGTCTTGTCCTGTCTTGTCTTGTCTTGTCCCATCCTGTCTTGTCTTGTCCCATCCTATCTTGTCCTGTCCTGCTTTGTCCCGTCCCGTCCCTGTTGCTACATTGCTACATAGAGTGGTGCAGGAATGAGTCCTAAACCAGGAAGTGAGTTAGCATGTTTGCACTTCCGGTTCCCTCGTCTAGAAGTCAATGGGTTTTTTGAATGTGTTTTTGGTTAGATGTCTGAAATAAGGTCTGTGGTGAACACAAGCTTAAGAGGTTTTCATGTTTTGTTCTACCACATAAAACACGTCAGTAAATACCCCTGCTCTTGAATTTGAAGCTTTTACATGTCTTAAAAAAGGCGGTTGCTAACAAGTGGCTAAATGAGACTACAGAGGTTGTCGGGGACATTGAACGCATCATGCTGAACACGGTAACTCATCTACTCACTAGTCCTCCTTTACAGACTCTAGTTGTGTTTCTACTCTTCCAAAGTATTCTAACTCAAACTTTCCAACTTGTAGATTTATCAGTTTATAGTATTTTTAGTGGTGGTGACGTTGAAGTCATGTGACCGTGGTGTAGTTCGTTAGCCTAGCATTAGCAAAAATTACAAAAATCATAAAGTGGTTTTCATTTGTGAAGATTATCTTGCTGAACAAAACATGTAAGCATCATAAACCTTTGTTTGCCACAGAATTTATTTTCTGCAATAATCCAAAATCCAATGGAAAAATCCCATTGGAACCAGGAACTTCCAGGTTGGCTACAAAAATCCGTCATCCCTGCACCGCTCTCTTGCTACGCTGCTGTCAGCATGACAAATCACTCACCATCTCTGCTGATTTCAGACTAACTCTCCTCCTGAGGTTCGAGTCATTTAGGTAACAAATTGGCCTGATTGCTTTCCAGATTGCTGCTGAAGTGACTCTCTGTCATCGGCTGTCTGAGACGGCAGCGTGAGCGTTTTAAAAACACCACCTGAGCTACACCAAACACCTTCCTCCCCCCATCAGCCTTTAGCTGTTCCCTCCCCTCGTCCTCCTCACTCTTCCTCTCTATTTTCTCCCTCTCCCCCGACACCCTCCCTCCATCTCACTCCTCTGTTTTAGCTGACACCACACAAGGTGTTAATTGTTGTGTGCACCCATACAGAAATATCTCTTCATCCTCCGGTGGGCTTCTTAAGTCACTTTTCTCCATCATATGCACAAGAAATAGAAATGCTATTTAAGCAGAACACAGAGATGTGGCTTTATGGTCTTCACATCACTTCCTCTCCGTCGTAAAGACAGAGACACGCCAATATCTACCAGAAAAATAATCAATAAATTAGAACGATGGATGGATAGATGTAAAATAAATGATAAAATAATGAAATGAAAAGTTTTTAAATATTAAAAAATGTAATATAAAGAGTAGTAATGTAAAATACATACATACATGCAGCGTATCTCGTGTCACTGAGATGCACTAACTGGTATATTGTTTGTATTTTTTTGTATATTGTTTGTATTTTTTATATAACCTTTATTTTCCGAACTTGTATATTGTGTAGTGCTGTCTGCTTCTCTCTGGCTTTGTACACCTTCTGCATAAGAGCATCTAATACATACACCACAGACAGACAGACAGACAGACAGACAGACAGGTGATACATGTGGATAACATTCATATATTATTTTGAAAATCTCTGCATTTCATACTGGGATGAATAATCTGTAAACCTCCTGATATGATGGGATACCCAGGGTCCTGGTCAGCTGGCCTACAGCTCCCATGAGCCTCTTGGAGACTCAGTGTGGGAACAGCAGCTGGCGTCCTCAGGCACCAGTTGTTGTGTTATAGAGGAATGGAGTGGTGTGATCCCATCCCTCTTTCTCTGCTGCTACTTAAAGAATCTGTTGTCCAATTAGCCGTTGCTCTGCTAGCTTGTTAGCAGCTACTGTCCATGATCCCTCTGACCGTTGCTTCTGTGAGCTCTCCGGAAAATTGGTGTCCAATTATCATTAATTGACTGCACGGAGCCGAGGTCGGTGATTCGTAGCGGCTTGGTTTTGGGCGGGTCTTCCTGCCCGCATCAGATATTTCACGTAATTAATTTCTCATCAGGTTATCATCCAGTTTTCCGTGCTAAAGGTGAAACAGTCAGCAGACCAGTTTGTGGGGGAGGCGGGGCTTGGCGTCCTGTGGGGATGCTTCTATTCCAGTCGGTCTTCAGCACGGCACCGCTGTCATTAAAACTTTCTTCTCGCCGTCATACAACTTCCTAATGACTGGAGCCATCATGAATTCATCTGGGCCAAATAATAGCACAGCTCTGAGTGGCTTGTGCGTGTGCATGTGTGTGTGCATGTGTGTTAGCGTGCTTGCCTGTATGAGTGTCTCGCTGCATTAATTATGTTTGCCCTGCGCTGCTGTACCTGTGAGCGGCTGTTTATTGACCCCGGAGGACCCCGGCATTAACGGACCGCCTCTCCACAGTCAGCCGGCACACTCACCGCTCAATTTGTTCTCATTATAATCAGCAGAAAACACTGTCAGGAGTCGTTTCACGTGGAGAGCCTAGAGCCAGAGCTCCTCGCTGACCCCGGTCTTCCTGTGCTGGGGGGGCGAGGCTAGATACTGTGGCGTGCCACGATTAAAAATGTGTGTTTGATCACGACGAGGCCATCTGAAAACCCGCCTGCCATTCAGGAGATGCACCCCGTCTCCCCAGGCAGGTAAAACATGGCAACCGAGCACCGGAGGATAAACCAGGATCTCCACCGCTGGCTCGTATACAGTCGTCCCGTCAGGCTCCTCTCTCAGGCTAAAAAAAGTCGAGTCAAAAAAACGATTTCCTTTAAATCTGCACGGTTCAGATTCAGCAGAAGTCCTGTCCTCTCTCTCTCTCTCTCTCTCTCTCTCTCTCTCTCTCTCTCTCTCTCTCTCATGAAGGTAACCGCAGGGCATGGCGGAGATCTGTTTGTATTTCAACTGAGCAAATATAAGAGCACAACATGTCAGGAGTATTTACCGTCTTGTCGTCTCTAATAAGGAGAGGGATTTGGAGACGGAGGAGGCCAATGAAAGGTCGCTTTCTAAAGCATCATCATCCCCAACTCAGATACCTCTCATAAAATACTCTATACTTTATACGCATACTAGAGTATGCTTCTGATTAAAACGCACACAGTGATGTGACTATTGCCGATACTGTGAGTGAGACAACAGTCTGATGAAGCTGTTTACATGCTTCCACAACCTGACAACAACCCATAGTAATCTCATTTACACTGAAGTACTTATTGACTAGAATCATGACTAATGTACTGCATGCTAAGGGGTTAGCATGTGCAGGACAGAGATATCTACCAGAGACACCAGAGAGGGTTTTGGTGTTACTCCTGTCCTAACAAAGACAATTTTCCAACCATCGGGTGTAGTCCTCTAAGTACCACCCCTCTCTGTGGCCAGGTGCTTGTCCTTAACTTTTACCTGGTCACCAGTTTTGGTTACCAGTAGATGTTTTGTTCCTCTGTGTTGATCTGGTACAACGTCCCATGAGGAGTAGTGTTGGTGACAAACCACAATCAAGAGGCCTTGATCATCTTTTCACTGACACCGTTTGGACCAACTTTCCCACTAGTTCATTGGATTGTGGGAAGTGTGGACTAAATGTTTTATGGTCAAAGTTCCACTCCTTGGCAAATCTCTGAAAGCTAAAACAAATTGTTGTCCATTGTCGCTGAAGACCTCACCTGCTGTGAGTATTGATTTCAGGTGATTGTGCATCTGCAGTGGTTGTGTTGAGCCTACAGAGCTCCGGGTAAAGACAATGATAGTCTGTGACCAGAAGCTGAAGAAGTCTTGACCAGACATGAGAATAGTCAGTTCCTACCTTCTGATATGGTCTACTAGGTAGTGGGCGTGGCTTCAGTGGTTCTGCAGGGTTATGTGCTTGATATTTCAGGCCTGTGGAGACATCCTGATTGATTCTCCACCAGAATATCACCTCATCACTTCTCAGAGTCCTTCATGGATCTTGTTGAGCATCTCTTCTGTCATGTTCTTTGTTCTTTGCGTCCTGTATGAACTGCTGATCATTCACATCCACAGTTCCAAGAATCTGCAATTTCTTTTCAAAATGTTTGTCTCAGTCCGTATGAGCTTCATGTTGGTCTCTAGCTCTGGATAACGTGTCTGCAGGATCCATCAGTTTTCCTGGAGTGTTTGACACATGAAGTGAATCGTGTTTCTTTGGATTCTCAGTGGACAGTCATTCAGCGGCTTATGCTGCTCGACATGAACTGCTTGTCCTGATATAAACTGATGAAGTCAGGTGATGCTGACTGGCTCCTTTTCTATCTGAGCAGATTCTGTCTCTGCATCATTCGTTGAGGGTGAGTGATAAGCTACTGGTCACCCGGCATCAAAAGACATCTCTGAGCTCAGTCTGTGATGAATCAGATGAAACTTTGATGGGTCTCGCTGGATCAACTTCAAACCAGGTTCCTCTGTGAGGTTTTCCAGCTCATTACAGCCTTTTCATCTCCGTGATGTCATCCCCATCCTGTGTTCTCTTCAGTAAACCTCAGCGGTGTCATTTTCTCTGAGAGTTTCGGTTTGAATTTTCACCGTTGAATTTCTTCCCTTTTTCCACTGTGGTCCAGGCTCGCTCTCAGCAGCTTTCTCGGGTCAGGCCTGATGCCCTCCAACACATCCTGGGTGATCTGAGAGATAAAGACGTGATCAGTGTTGACATCCATTCATCCTCTGTTTCCTCTGTATTTTCTACTACATCAACATAGACCTCCTCACCCTCATCTGCTGCCTCCGCTTGGCTATTTTTAGTTTGTTCGCTTATTGAAATGTGTGTAGTGAGTGTTTTGTTCCATACGATGAGCTGGAACAAAACACTCGACATATGTTGCTGAAATTGTGCTCACTTCACCAAATAAATATATCAGGGTGATGTGTTGATGGGCAAACTGCTGTGAGCACAGTGGTGTGGAAATAACAGAACATATCTCATCTTATCTGAAAGAACGAGTCAGTATGAACTCAGTTATGACCTCCCTCCTCTTTAGACCTTCTGAACTCCCAAAACTCTTCATTGATAAGGTTGATAAGATCAAACATCTCCTTGGTCATCTTATGGAAAACCTTTGCCCTGAAATCTGACAAACAAGTCAACAAGTCTGTCATCAAGTCCAGCTTCTACCAACTCTTTGTCATATTCCAGTGCAGACCGAGTCCCCCCTGCATCCATCACATCCTGTTCAGATTACTGTAGCTCACCGTACTCCTCCAATCAGACCAGAATGCAGCTGCCAGGTTCTTAACTGGATCAGGAAAAGGATCATGTGTCGTGGAAATTGCCTGTAAGCACTCAGAACTCTTGAAATAACACAAAACACTGACAGGTTGAAGTATAAAAATATATTGTATACAGATATATTGGAGAGAGAAAGACACAGGTCACACAGAAAGTCAAAGTCTCTCTATACTCTCTCTCTCTGAAAATCAGCTCACTACAATCTTTATAGTTTCTTTGGGAACAAAGAAGTCTCTCATGATTGGTTCACTTATGCTTAGATAACATGTTTAACATGATTCATCCTATAGGCTCTCGCCACGTCATGTCTGGCTCCTCTATATTTCATAACGTCTTTGCCCGTCCCATGAGACTAGATCCCTGAGGTCCACCAGGTCTTCTGCCTGGAAGACAACAGGTGATCTTGTGTTTTCTATCAGATCAGACAAATCAATGTCATATTTAATCACTGGAATAAAATTGTGTCAGATTTTCTGCTATTTGAATTGTTGGATGTTTTCTAGCTTTATTCTCTTAACCTCTGTGAAGCTTGTTGGTGGGAACTGTGTTGTTTTAAAGTTCTCTAGGAAGAAACTGGACTGGTACTTCAACTGGACCAAGTTTCATCAGTGTTTTATATCTTATTAGGACCATCTGTGCCAAGAACAGGACATTCAGTTTGGATTCCAGTGACGGTCTCAGGAATCTCTTCAGCCCTCAGTCAGATTAGATTCTCAAAGGGGATCGTCACTCAAATTAAGAATTCATGTGGAAGACCATCCAGTGAATATCTGAATATGAACAACTCTCCCAGAGCCTGAAGCCAGAGGACTGAAACTCAAACCTGTGATGCCAGGGAGGAGGTGAAGAGGGTTTACCCTTCTCTTCATCTGTTTGAATCCACCATGTCTGTCAGTGCACATGACCCACCGGTCTCCTGGTGATACTAACCCCATGGGAATTGGACTTTCAGTATTCAAGTCATCATGTCTGTCTGAATCTGCCATGTCAGTAGTTTTTACAGTGACAGTGAAAATCCTGTAAAATGCCAAGTAAAAATAACCTGAGGTACAGCGAGTCCCGTCCAGACTGACACCCCTGAGATCGCTGTCGGCCCTGTTCCCATCGGCAACGCTTTTTTGAGCTTTGTCATTTTTCAAGCGACAATCGAAGAAAAGATCAGAGCGCCAGTCGTGCTGCATCGCTTCTGTTCTGTTGCACGTCAACGTCAGTCGTGGACGTTTGATACCACGGTATCTTTGGTGTGACGATAAGACGTAAACGCAGTGAACACATCTCTTATCCCGCACAAATTGGTCCTGAAATCTAACCCCGTCTGAAGAGGTTTAAGACCATTGGACCAGTGGAAAAACATGTATTCTTAATTGCAGTATTGCTGTTTTAGAAAGTACACCCTTTATATACTCCCAGTGTGTTGTTTCATCCAGTCGATCTGACGTCCACACATCCCTGTCTCAGTTTCTCCTGGAGCTCTCACTGTGTTGCTGCTGAAGTGTCAACTGTCAGATCAAACGCCCGGACTCTGTTAGCAGTAACAGCTCGGTGGCCAAACTCCTCAAACTGTGAAACTATATTTCACTGAGTTCGCTGAAACACTCTCAGTAGCTGTAAAGTCTCTCTGGACGCCTGCTGGATTCATTCTCACCATTTTATAGTAGAGAAGTCGACGTGGCGACATGACGATAGGGTAGCATTGGATGGTTGGTACCCTGTAGTACACCCTGGCTAGTTTCTTCCTTTGTATCGTTGAGTGCTTTAATATACTGAGCAACATGTTTTATAAGACACAGTTTCATTCAACACCGAGATATTGAATGTTTGGAAAAGCCTTGGAGACATTCAGAATGAGATGTTTTTCCTCCTTCAGTTTGACCAAGCTTCATATCAGGTTCATGACCGTATGAAGTTTGAATCACCATCAGCACTGAGGCTTTTATTATATCGCTCATATTATTGATAATGCCAAACAAACTTTCTTTTTCCAACTCAGATTATCGGAGGTTTTCTGAGCCTGCATGCTCCAGCCTCATACTGATGTACATTCAGACTGGGAGCTGACCAGTGCAACCACAGCGCTCTGCTAGCCGCTAGTCGCTTCAGCTTCAACTTCAGCTTCCCTTTCAAATCTTTGGACTGACTGGGACCACTTTTCCCAGTCAGTCCAAAGATTTGAAACCCTTGATTCTCTCTGAGGAAAGCGTAACAGTTCACTCAACAACCATCATGATCATAAATCATTCATCTTTCTGCTGGTCTCATGTCTTCACCGTGGCGTCAAGTCATGTCATGTTTCCAGACCGAGACAACAGAGAACTCTAATGAGAATATTCCAGTGTAGAAATGAGGATAATGAACCAACCGGTGTAGTTTTGATGCTGAGAACCTGAATGACATCATCAGTCGTGTTTTCCCTGCTCTGTATTTTTAGTTCTCCTCTAACAGGGAAACAGTTTGGTGTCATGTCGAGAGTGGAGCGCTCAAACACTTTTCCTCTCGTTGACACTGCGTTTCATTGAACTGACCTTTTTTTTATATACTTTATGTGACACATGGTTTCCCATTAGCGAGACAGCACGGGTCCCGAGTTAGCATCAAAGCTCATTCTCCCTGACACGCTTGTTCTGAAGCGGCGCGGCGGCGGCTAATTGGAGCTGCGCCGGGGCGAGCGCTATTTCCAGCGGAGGCAGCTAGCGCCAGCGCCGGCCTCTCGTCACCCAGGATCTGATGTCAGCTGATGAGAGAATCTGTCATTATCTTAATGCAGAGGAAGAAAGAGAATCTCAGAATAGCCCAGATGACGGCAGCCCTCCACCGGGTCAACGCCACAACCTGCTGGCCGCCACGCCGCCGCCAGCCGGGCCGAGCGGAGTTTACATCCGCGTTGCAATAACACTTTTAAATGTAATAGTGGTAACTCTGTAGTCATTATCTCCTGCAGCAGACAGAGGCACGCAGGAGTCAAGGTTTCCTCCGCTCTGATTGGCTGAAAGGCTTCGTCCAATCACCATTTATTATGATGCCGCGTGTCAGATCAGGCCCGGGATGATGGACGCCTCAGACACAGTGACTAACCACTCCTTATCACTGCAGTCTCCTTAGACTCTGTGTGTGTGTGTGTGTGTGTGTGTGTGTGTGTGTGTGTGTGTGTGTGTGTGTGTGTGTGTGTGTGTGATGTCCCCTATGGCTGGAGTAATGAGTGGAGAGGCGTATGAAGCAGGAGAGGAGAGTAATTGGATAAGCAAAGAGCCCTTCATCCTCAACCCAGCTCGTCTCTCTCTCTCTCTCTCTCTCTCTGTCTCTCTGTCTCTCTGTCTATCAAGTCAAGTCAAGAAGCTCTATTGGTATGACGTGTTTTTCTGTCTGTGAGCTCCCGGAGTCGTGGAGGGTCTGTAGTGACCTTGACCACAGCCAAGGTTAAATCATGTCTGTAGGATCTGTTGGATGTTGTCTGGAGAGGAGGGAGACAGACAGGCAGGCAAACAGGCAGACAGACAGACAGACAGACAGACAGACTTCTGTCGCTTTGCTTTCAGTCATTTGGCGTTTCATCTGTCTGGTTGAATGTTTGAACCCGACCCGGCTGCCCCGTCAGTTCTCTCAACTAACACTGTTTCATTCTCTCTCTCTCTCTCTCTCTCTCTCTCTCTCTCTCTCTCTCTCTGTGGTAAAGACAGTGAGGTTTTCCCCTCTGGGTGCTGAGGCCCTTTAGAAAGACACGCCTCCTACTGCCGAGCTAACAGGACATCATGATGCTACGACTGTGTGTGTGTGTGTGTGTGTGTGTGTGTCTACCTCTGTTAAAGCCCTATATGACCTTACAGCGTCTCTCCTCCAGACTGAGCGGCGCTCTAGAAGAGGATGAACCCGGTCTTGGTCATCAGAGCGTCGGCTAGCCTCCCTCCCACGGCGGACGCCATCAACGCCACCCAATTTGTACACAGAGCCAAGCCAACGTCTCCTCCGGGGTTATTAAAGACTCGGGAGGCTTGGACCGGCTCCGACCCGACCCAGAGACAGGTAGAGACCCAGACCCAGAGACAGGTAGAGACAGAGACCCAGACCCAGAGACAGGTAGAGACACATTGAAATGCTCTAAGTCTAGTCTGGAGGTCTGTCTCTCTTAGGCCCAATCCCAATGCTTATTTGTACCCCTACCCCTTCGGCTTGGCCCTAGGGGTAGGGCTAGAAAATATCTCCCTAAGTATTGGGATCGCACTTCGACGCTGATACGTCATCGATAAGCAGACGGGACGAGTTTGTTGTCGGAGATTACTATGGCAACAATGGTTTTATCACAGTGACATTTGCCGTTCATCTGATGGAGATAGAAAAACATGGACGCTCGCGATTCGTTCACAACTTATACGTTTCACGCTACTAATCGATCAAACAAGTCATCCAATAAAAAAGCCCACTGCTTCATTACCAGACCACTTCATGACAGAATAGCGTTAGCGGTGCTCTGTAGTCTAGCAAGCCGTCCTAACGTTACCCTGCCAGTCTGCACTGATATTAGAGGAGCCGGAACAAGTGCAGCAACTTCGCTGCTGGACTTTAGTTATATTTCATCATATACCATCAAAGGGGGAAATGCGACATGTAAATATGTCAAAATGCAGAACTGTCATGCACAAATCAGCCTAAAACAATGTTGTAACGTAACTAACTAACGAAGTACAGACATCGGCATATTAGCGATTTTTTTGTTATGCTTGTTATAATGAAACAGTCCATAATACATTGAAACGACATTAAACTAAGATAATACCACGGTTGGAATATTTTAAAAATCTTTATTAACGAAGAAAATACTACATTTGTGGTTCACTTCGGATGGTAGCGTAGCGGTCCCCATGATCTTCCTGTTACTTCCAGAGATTCGCAGGGCATTCTGGGTAGCCCTTGGTTTGAAGTGTGCCTCTGAAAAATCTCTGTTTCGAGGGCTACAAACCCCTTCGGCTTGGCCCTACCCCTCGATCAATAGAGTATTGGGACAGCCCCACCCCTTCACGTGAACGCGCAAAACGGAGGGGTAGGGCCAAGGGGTGAATTGGGATTCGGCCTTACTGTCTCTCTTACTGTCTCTCTCTCTCTCTCTCTCTCTCTCTCTCTCTGTCCTGTCCATATGATTGTTACCACATTGTGATCCATTTAAACAACAGTGATCTAGAGGTGGTCGGATGCGATTCGTTAAGAAAACCCAGAGACGGAAAAAACAAAGAGAACCGAACAGAGAGGAAGAATCACGGTCCAATCAGCACGGCAGTTTCATCAAGCGTGGATGCACAACAATGTTGTCTCATAACATCAAACCTCTCTCTCTCTCTCTCTCTCTCTCTCGCTCACTCTGTGTTTTTCTGCCTCACTCTCTGCGATTGTGAGGTCACTGTGGTTCCATGGCAACCGTGTATCGAAATGAGTGTTTCTCCACCAATGTAATTGAGCAATCAACAATTTCCATTCTGAGTGAGGAGAGAGAGAGAGAGAGAGAGAGAGAGAGAGAGAGAGAGAGAGAGAGAGAGAGAGAGAGAGAGAGAGAGAGGTTTGTCATGTGGACTTTAAGAGATGTGTTCAGGACCAGTATCAGGACCTTTATAGTTTTTGTTGCTGAAGGAAACTTTGAGACATCCGATCCTGAGATTGTTTACCTGCGAGATACAGCGGTGGATCGTCAGCGTATCCATGAAAAGAGATGCTCTACTAATGAATGATGGCTCAGGGTCAACACGTATAACCAGGACAGCGTTAGACAGGGAGGTGAATGAAGCAGAGATCCCAAGTCAGTAGAAGAGGAATATTAGTCTTTTCAGTCTTTGCCCTCAGGTGAAGCAGCACCATCATGAATGTTTTCAGAGTAAATATTCAAAAGTCAAAAGAAGAAATAAAATCACTTTGAATAAAACTCTTGTTAGAGTGTGCCATTGCATAAAGAAGAGCCAGACGTTCATATTTTGAGAGACAATCTTCTCTGGAGAGCCTTGCATAATTCATATGAGCAGGGACAAAACCAGCCGGTTGCAGGAAGCATGCTGGATGTGTTTTGGCAGCGAGTGGACGCCATTAAGGTTACGATGAACAACCACCATCACCAATAACTCAGGTTGTCTCCACTTGTCAACAAATTAAAACCGGCCCAGCGCCCAGAGATTCAGGCAGTAACATTTAATAGTTTACTTTTCATGTCAATTACCAGACTAAACATTTCCATGGCAAATAAACACAGACAATTGAAGTTTATTTGCCATGGAAATGTTTTCGGTGTCCCGCAGTATCAAACCACAGTGTAGAAGTATTTGGGAAACCTTAAGACCAACAAGTGGTTTCTGACCACGGTGCCCTGCTGGGACAGCAAAGCAGACTTCCCTGTCAAACTCATCTGGACATCATGTTCCACATCAAACATGGTCTGCTGGACGGACGTCACGATGTCAAACATAACATCAGGAGTGTCAAACAGTGGCAGGAACCTCTCTGCCTCCCCGGGGGCAGGAGATGTCCCTCTACCTGGCCGACGGGCGGCGGGCTGGACCACCTGCTGAGAGGTGTGGATGTTGGTGCCTCTCAGTTTGGCAGAGAAACAGTAGAAACAGCAGTAGAGACCCAACTGGCCTGATGGCAGTTTCACCCACAGGGGCAGATTATTATTATTTCACAGCTTTTCTGCCTCATAACAGCCGGAGAATTTAAAACTCCTCTCTGATTCATCGACTGCAGTCGCATCACAAATGAATCACAGAGGAAGCAGTACTGGCTGCACGGTGCTGGTCCGCCTACCACAAGATCAGAATGAAAGTAATAAACTTTATTTATAGAGAACATTTGAAAAGAGATGTTACAAAGTGTTTAACAACCAGGCAGCGAAATGAGGAAGTAGTGAAGGAAAATAAAAAAAATAAAATGTTGATACTGATGACAAAACAATTCGTGCACCAAGTGATTTAAAGGCCCTGACAGCAGAAGCTTGGCCACCTTTCAACTCTACACTTAGGAAGAGCCACGAGAGTCCTGAAGAGAGTCCTGAAGAGAGTCCTGAAGAGAGTCCTGCTTGAGGATCTACGGCTGCTCATGAGGGTCAAAAGGTCTGAGAGGTAGCGAGGAGCAGAGAGACTGGACGACCAGGGAGACTGAGCTGGTAGATGGATGGCAGCTTGTCAGGGCTTATTAAAACACAAGTCGCTGAGATGAGCAGAAAATGATTAGAACATAATGAAGGCCTCGGCGGAGCTCTGCACCAACATGGAGCCTTTTAATAACTCCTCGTACAGAACACAGGACAGGGGACAACCTGACTCTTCATATCCATGATGCATTTGTCATTTTTTCTCATTTCAGGTTCTGAATGTTGCGTAAGCGTTGCAGAACGGGACCTTGTATTGTATGTTTGAGGAGAATGAATGAAAATCCACACGTCTGTCGATAGTTGTTGCAGGTCTGGAAAGCCGAGCTCTCTGCAGGCAGCACTGTGGGATTAATGGGAATCATCACGGCTTCCATTTCTGCCTCTGTTCGCCTGCTCGTCTTTATCTGCCCCCTCCGGCGGCGGCGGCTGGGGCGGCTGGTGGCGGCTGGTGGCGGCTGGTGGCGGCCGGCGTGCACGAGCTTCGTTAAGACGAGCTTTTCTCAAAAGGATAAAAGGACTGAAGCGAGGGGAGAGATCCACATGTCAGACGCTCCCTGCCTCCACTCTGCCCTGGTTGCTGATTCTCTAGAGTGTTGGTGTGTGTGTGTGTGTGTGTGTGTGTGTGTGTGTGTGTGTAAATGTTTTTATTCCTTATGTGCAGGTGAGGGCTTTCTGCTAGTAAGGCTTCAGTGGTCTGCCAGTTCACATTAAATCGATGTGTGTGTGTGTGTGTGTGTGCTTGTCTGTCATGCATTCTACTGCTCACCCAACCATGTGACCGCTCCACCATTAGGATGAGGCTCACTTACTCTGGATCAGTGTCCGTTACGACCTCGATAGTTTCCAGTTCCTGTCTGAACCCCTTGGTGCTCTCAGATCAGCTCACTTGGATTCTCTTGGTAATTCTTATTTTGATCGGCCGGACAACATTTTGATCTGGGTATAGTGACTGATGTGTTTATTTCAGCCCAGTCTGCTGAGGATGCTTCCTACCTTCTCAGTCTCAGAGCTCAGAGTTCAGTCGATGCTTCCCCCACCTCTTCGTCCTGTACATCCTTTCATGGAATTTGACTGGACTTGTGTTCTTCATGAAAGAACATCAGGGTACAAATGTCATCGCACTGCTTGTTATTGTGCAGGAAGCTTTCTCTGCTGTCACATTTAATACATTTAATATTTCTTTTCAAGGTGAGATGGGCGAGACCTTCCCTTCCTGACTCTGGTGGAGGTCATTGCTTTGAAAAAGAAACAAAATCTATCAGAGAATCTACAAACATCAACCATCAGTCTGGTAAGTTCACAATCTTTATCTGTTCAATATTTCCTCTCTTATATCTGATGGTGCTTAAGCAAAGCACCTGTGGATACCATGGATGAGCTGAAATATATGATCAAAATAAATTTAAAAAAAAAGACAAAATACATATATTGAGGATTATGGTCGATGCTGACTTATGTTCAAGCCTTTCTTTATGAAAAAACAAACCTGCTGTGATGAAAAATATCTAATGCACACTGTAGTGCATGTCCCTGTAGACAAGGATCATATGTCTGGAAATCTCCACGATAAAGGATTACACCTTGTCTGTTGGTTTTCTCGAACCAACTCTTTCAAAGCTAATGGATGAGTAATGGAAGAGTAATGGAAGAGTAATGGGAGAGTAATTAAACAGTAATGAGAGAGTAATGGAAGAGTAATGGAAGAGTGATGAAGAGTGATGGAAGAGCAAAGGAAGAGTAAGGAAGAGTAATGAAAGAGTAAGGAAGAGTAAGGAAGAGTAATGAAAGTAAGGAAGAGTAATGGAAGAGTAAGGAAGAGTAATGGAAGAGTAAGGAAGAGTAATGGAAGAGTAATGGAAGAGTAATGAAAGTAAGGAAGAGTAAGGAAGAGTAAGGAAGAGTAAAGGAAGAGTAATGGAAGAGTAATGGAAGAGTAAGGAAGAGTAAGGAAGAGTAATGAAAGAGTAAGGAAGAGTAAGGAAGAGTAATGGAAGAGTAAGGAAGAGTAATGGAAGAATAAGGAAGAGTAATGAAAGAGTATGGAAGAGTAATGGAAGAGTAATGGAAGAGTAATGAAAGTAAGGAAGAGTAAGGAAGAGTAATGGAAGAGTAAGGAAGAGTAATGAAAGAGTAAGGAAGAGTAAGGAAGAGTAATGGAAGAGTAAGGAAGAGTAAGGAAGAGTAAAGGAAGGGTAATGGAAGAGTAAGGAAGAGTAAGGAAGAGTGTGACATGTGATAAGGCAAGGCAGCAAAGTGGAGACCACACACAGCAAACAGTGAACCAATGTGTTTACTACAAAATAAGAGTCAACAGAGAGAAAGCTGTCGGTGTAGATGATTCCTAAAGCACACGTACTATAACTTCTATTGTAGTTACTACTGTAACTATAACTAACACAGCTGCTGGGGGTGGAGAGAGGCAGGCCAACTAGACAGGCAACTGTTTTATGCTGCAGGTCCTCACACTTGAAGCCAATCAGCTCCACCTCACAACAAAACAGCAGCAGCAGCCGCCACACAGGAGCGTAACAGGAAGTTCACTGTTTTCTAGCGTATTTGAGAAGCTTGTCTGTCTCCCTGGCAGGTTAGAGGTAAATCGAGGTCATTGATTGAGGTACAACCCCATCTGTCATTGTCCAGTTAGTACTGAGGAGACGTTGCAAGGCAAACAGCTGGATGAGTCAGGCCAGCGAGGGTGGAGCGTAGGGATCAACTTTAACATGAACATAAGGTTTTTAAAGCTGCAATCTGCAACTTTTCACCTTTAGACAGGAAGCGTGTTGTTAGCTCTGCTCTGCTTGCCCTCAGTCGTTCAAGTTCATGACCCAACACCTGTCAGTCATCTTGATGAACTGTCTACCATGAAACAGCATCTATCCTGAGGTGGAGGTTACCGGCATCCGTAAAGCCACCGCAGGCGCCGAAGAAGCAGACGGAGAACGAAGCCGATCTGCAGTAAAAACAAACGCTGATCATCGTGTTCTTTGAAAGTTTAGCTTCGAGGTTATTTCTTCTGTTCCTGCTTTCCTTCATTGCTGTTGTTGCTGTGACTTCCTGCTCTGTGGCAGCTAGCCTCACCTTGGTAGCCACAGCTAGCTCACTTCTGGCCACGCCCACATGACACGCCCACAGCAGATGGCACGCCCCAAAACGTCCTGAACATCAACAAAAAGCCCATTTCAGGCAAACGGGGGGATTTAGGCATGAGCACTCAAGATCACAGACATTATGTGTTAAGCATTGTACTTTAAAGGTCGTGTAGAGCAGGAGACATTGAGACTCCTACTTGGAGGTCAGTCAGAGAAAGGTACTAGTTGGTGCGATCCTCATCACATGAAGTAAAAGCCTTTCAGATTCTCAGTTTTCATCCTGTCCCCAGAGCAGCTATTCTAGGATCTTGCCTTAGAAGAAACTCTGTCCAGTGCATCTGCTACTTTTCCTTCCCAGAATCCCATTTGGCATTGAATTATTGAAGCTACCAGCATTTTGGGTGAGAAACAAAGTGAGGTTTGACTGGTTTTTAGGAAGACACTTCACTTAAAGCACGCACACACACACACACACACACACACACACATGCATACTCACCCTACAGACCTACCCTTCCACCTGAAAGGGGCTCCAGATGTCTTGTGTAGCAGAGCACTGATGCAGAAGGTTGCACCGGTCGACCTCGTCCTCCTCCCGTCCTTCTGTCCTCCTTCCCTCCGGTTCCTGCGGTGTTGTTGACCCAGGAAAAGGGTCCTGAATGAGGCTGTGGTTCACCAAGCAAGAGTCCAGCAGAGGCCAGTTCACTTACATAAGCTCACACAGAGCACTTAGTCCTCGTTTAAACCCCGCCTCGCCGCCCTCTCCCTTTTAGTTACTGCTGTCTGGGTCCCTCTTGTGAACACACCTATTTTCGCTCGGCGGTGTTATACGCCGTGGAGTTTAACTGAACTGCGCACGGCACTGGGAGGTGTTGTAAACAGCTTTTCTGAGGTGTGTTTGCCAGGTCTTTGTCCTGCACTGTAAAGATCAAAATTGGCCTCGAGGGAGAGACGAGGAGAGGAGATGTAGTCCGGTGGTTAAAAACTCCTCTGGCTTTACTAGCTCGGGCTCTCCGATCACCATGGAGACAGATGTTCCTCAGGAAACCTTTCAAGATCTTTTGAATGGCCTGTCTGCCTGTTAAACACTGAGACGTCAGTTTGATATGAGGTTTTAAAGGCAGCTCTCTTAAGCTGTCACATCACAGCTCGGTGTGTGTGTGTGTGTGTGTGTGTGTGTGTGAATCCTACAGTGTGTGGCGGTGTTTTTGGCACTGCCTTCATTGATTTCTGTTGAAGCACCACAGGGCATCTCAAGTGGAGAGCAGGGGGATGGGAGGAAGAGGAAGGGGGGGCGCGATTGGTTGAGCGTTAAGCGTGAGTGTGTTTTTATCCTTTCAGGTGGAAAAGGTCTGGAGAAGATGTGTGGTTGTGTTTCTCTTACATTCATTCAACAGTGCCCACACACACACACACACACACACACACACACACACACACACACACACACACACACACACACACTTTACATGCATACTGCTAAGAACATGTCTTACTGCTAGTGTTGTGGCAATTTAAGTCACCTGCACTTTGTCCAGTTGATGAGAGCAGCTCAATACATTACATTACAGTCATTTAGTAGATGCTTTTATCCAAAGCGACTTACAATAAGTGTATTCAACATAGGTAGGTAGAGAACTACTAGTCACCAGAAATCATAAGTGCATTTCCTTCCTAAACAAGCAACTAAGAGCAGAACTAGTATTAAGGTAAGAGTGCAATAAGTTAGCTACCTACATTTCTTCAACAAATGAGACAAATAAGAAAATCAAATAAACAAGAGCTAAAAGCTGTGACACAAGTTTTAATGCTTTAATTCTTGCAAGCAGAGCTGAAACACACCGGGCGCAGCAGAGTGAGCTGAGAGATTCAGTTCATCAGTTCCATTCATACATGTGACTGAAACTACCTCTGCATGGTTCAAGGCAGATCAGTGAAGGATCAAAGGAGCAAGGAAGAACAGTCACCTAGCAGAAAAGGGAGTACTTTCTATCGTAATTGGACCATTCTGCTCCAACTCCCTACGACTCGTCCTTCGCTACCAGGAACTGTTCATGTCCTTGACATTTCTCAGAAAAATCTTTCATAACGATGCAACAGTTGTATTAAACTTTCAGCCAATCAGCTCGGTGGTTTTCCACTGGCTCTGACTGAACTGACATACGTATTGTTACCGTTTATACATATTATAAGCACACTTATATTATTATTTCCCATAACACTAGCTAATGTAAAGGCTACAAAGGTTTATCATCTGGCCTGCTGGTGAACCCAAAATAGATTCAGGTACAATTTGTGCCACTGTCATGATATAATGCCTGTAGTGGCACCAGAACTCAAACTAGTCCAATTGAGAACATCCCATATTACCCTTGTAGCTGAAGTTGCAGCTTGTTATGGCAGAACACTTGGCCGAGGCTTCGATTCAACCTGGGACTTTTGGATCCGCTGGCAATTAAAGCAGCTAATTAGTTAGAGCCTGAGAGAATTTTGGTAAAGCGAGGGACCGATTAGTCAGGTCTAGGTAAGGTCAGGTCTAGGTCAGGTCTAGGTAAGGTCAGGTCTAGGTAAGGTGAGGTCTAGGGAAGGTCAGGTCTAGGTAAGGTGAGGTCTCGGTAAGGTCAGGTCTAGGCAAGGTCAGGTCTAGGCAAGGTCAGATCTAGGCAAGGTCAGGTCTAGGTAAGGTCAGATCTAGGTAAGGTCAGGTCTAGGTAAGGTCAGATCTAGGTAAGGTGAGGTCGAGGTAAGGTCAGGTCTAGGGAAGGTCAGGTTTGGGTCGATCTGATTCATCTCGCCCCCCTGGGGGTGGTAGAAGGAACTACGAGACTAGTCATGGCAAGACTTTGTGTCCTTCAGTTTTCTGAACAGCCTCACAAACATCGCCAGATAATCAAACCCTCTTGTGGTATTTCACTACATCCTGTTTAATGTCTCACTAAATCACGCTGGCTAGCATGCCACTAATAATTGGTCCAAGTACGTTGGGCTGATGGCCAGGACCAGTTAGTCTGCTTCAGTTGCTCTCCCTTGGTGAGAGTTATTAAGTGTCTGATGACAGAGTCAAAGGGAAGAATTGGTTCTGGCAGTCGCTCACGTGGGAAATGGCTTGCTATCTCGTAGAGGCCACGCTTTGCTCTGTGTTGTTTATTTCCAATTAAGTGTCCTTGCAAAATATTAAGATTAAGTTAAGAATTTTAAAATGGTAAAATTTCTTTTTTACAATGGTGCAACTGGTGCAAAGACTTTATCGTGGGTACAAAGTACAAATGCACTGGTAGTGCAAGTGTCACTTCATACTGCATGCACTGCATGTCACAGTGGATTACCTCTGCACTATTGCACCCCCCCCCTCCCCCCCCCCTCCTGTTTGTATGTGAGCTGTTTGTATAATTCAAGTTTTGCTCTTTTTTGAGCCGGTGGATTATGTGAGTTATGATGTGGCAGCCAATGAACTGAGACAAGTTTTGTGTTCCAATATACACAACGTACCTGTTCACTGCTACAGTACATGACACTTGATGAAAATTGTACTCCTGAGAGAACGAGCTGAGGGGCAGCTGTGGTACGAAAGCAGGCTCGGTTCAGGATGGAGTCTTGATGTGGGACTTGTGGGAGTAATGGTGTACATCCAGTTTGTGATTGAAGCGCGAGGATCCTCCAGCTTCCACCGCCCTAGAGTAGCACTCTGAGAGGATGGAGTGGCTGATTTCTCAGGCGTCATGGCCTCTTTAGATCCTCTCTGCCTGTGTCCACGATTGTCTTAATTTCGTACCAACAGCTGATGCAAGCTGGAGGAGATGCTCCGTGTGACATAACAGCCTGAAGGAGTATCTGGAGAGAGGTGTGAAGATGACGGGGAACAGAGTCAATGATGGGAAAGGAAGAGTCAAGGGAAGGCATTAATGAGTGAGTGAACAGAGGATGAGAGGAGGTGACAAGGACCACTCCATCCGGGGGAAGGAGAGAGAGAGTAAATTAAAGTGAGAGTATGAATTTCTGATGGAGAAGGTGACGCGAATAAGCCCAGCGATGAAGCAGAGGATGAGGGATGGAAGGGCAGGGATGGAGAGCAGTCACTTCAGAGAGGTCCTGAACAGAAGACTGGCCAGCTGACGGAGGCTCGCCACGACTCGACATGGGACTAGCTGTGTGTCTCGGTCTCATTAAGTCCCTTTATTCTGGTTTCCTCCTCACTCTGCTGAATAAATCATGTTTCTTCTGCTCGCTGGGAGGACGGCCGAGTTGTGAATGAAGCACCGAGCCTTAATAGTGTGCTCCCGTCTTGATTGTTTCCTGTTTCGGTGGAAGGTGAGGTTGGAAGGGCGAGGGAAGATTTAATTTTCTCTGTAGATATTCATGGAAAAATAATGAGACATCTTTCTGCGTTCAGGCTTTCATTAACAGAACAGCAGCCTGGCGCTCAGCAGGCGAGCACAAAGGACAGAAACAAGACTCAATCCTAAAGTCTCTTAAGTTATGATTGAAGTAGCATGGCAGCCATAGAGTCAGAGTTAACGTCTATTGTAAAACCAATGATGATGGGAGACGAATGTGACGAATTAACCTTCATTAGTAGTATTAAAGGGCTTTGTGCAACATTGGAACATCATTTCTTTATCCTTCATTAGCTGCAACACAGAGCAGATGGACAGTTCAACACGCTTAACATGCTTTATTGTATTGCACATATACTGTTCATGTTATTGTACTGTATAAATACTGATACTACCGTCACGTTATATTGTATGTACACTGATACTACCTCGTCACTTTTCACTTTTATTCTATTTTTATTGAATTGTTGCCTTTATTCTCATGTTGCTGTGAGGAGAGTAGAAGTCGAAGCATTTCATTGCCAGCAGCCGATGCTGTCTGTACAGTTACTGTGCATTTGATGAATACACTTTGAAAGTGAAACTAGACGTTGATATTACAACATAAACATTCAACAGCAACGAGACATCCCTTAAAGGACATCGTAATAAACAAGACGCTTGGAGGAAACAGGATTAGGTAAAACATAAAAGCCAAGCAACAGAAAACAACCAAAGAACAGCTGGGCAATAACAAAGTACCAGACATGAGAAAACCACGCTGGGGCAAAGAACAGTGGAGGCTTGCAGCGTAGCTTTGTCATCCAGGGAGTCGTCTCAGGACCAAGCACTGAGATGAATCATCCATAATGAGCCTCAGTTCCTAGAGCTCCCCCTATCTTCCACTCTGGCCACTACCCATGACAAATACTGTCGAGAACATCCATTACCTTTCATTTCTGGTCCATCTAGTTGTCTGTATTGTTCGTAGAAGACGTGACGTCACGTTGAGGTATTTCCAGTCTGATATCAGAAAATGTTTCATGATCTAAACCATCAACGGTAACCGTCAGGTTTTGGTGTCAGCCAATCAGAATCAAAGAGCAAGGGCTTCTTTCTAGACCGACAATCAACCATAGCCAAGGTAGACCAGAATGCAATGCAGTAGCCAAGATAGACCAGAATGCAATGCAGTAGCCAGGATAGACCAGAATGCAATGCAGTAGCCGAGATAGAGTTTTGAGTAGATTCTCACTTTTTCTCGACTGGATAAACTTTCACTCTGTTACCACTATTGCTTTATCCACCTACACATATAACCCACAGCTGAAAGCAACAAGTTCATACACTTTCTCTAGGGGTTGTCAAAAGGCATTCTGGGAAATGCAGGGAATCACACTGAAGTAGAAGTAGACAAGGCAGGTTGAGGGAACGTGGGTATACCAAAAAAGTGAAATACGACAGAAAATAATCCCTGGAATACGTTGAACATCACAGACTGATGATATTCAACATCTCCAAAGGTGGATTTCTTTAACGCTCTTTAACGCAACAGGAAACGCTGGAGACTGGACAGTAAAAGTGAACTAAGTTCATAAAACTTCTCACTGTCGTCTGTGTTACTCTATATATATCTGCCAGTAAGAGGAGGATGACACAGGAGTCAGAGCACAAGTGTAATGAATCCATGACTGCTTTCTAGTGTTCTCCACAGTCAGCACTTGCTGCTGTTCCTCCAGAGCGGTATAATCCACATCCGCATTTAGCTCCACTCGAGCACGCTGGCTTCCTCTGGAGAGCTCAAGGACCTGAACAATGTCCTTTCATAATCCTGCTTTTAGTTCTGGCTGGGAGCGAAGTCCTGCTGAGAGGAGACCGGTGACAGGAGCTTGACATCCAAATCATCGAGGGCCATAATGAATGATGTGCTGTGTTTACTGCGTTGAAATCACTGTTTGAATTTCAATAACAAAGGTACATGTACTTCCTTGGCTTTAACTACCCCAAATTGTCGGCCATCTTTGACATTTTTCTGATATTTTGTCAGGACCGGACAAAATTCATTTCCACAAACACTCCCCACATCTTATGTCTCAAACTCAAGGTAAACTGAAGGTATTACAAGGTATCTAGGCTGATTATATGGACCGGATGTAGAAACGGTCAGCAACAAACCTTGAATAAGCGTGGGAGTCTTCTATAAAAGAGATTAATAAATACATAGCATGCAACTTTCACTTCCCCTGTAGGCTACAGGCTGGCCAGCCTACAAACAGTGACAGTACAGGAAGCAGAACCCCTCTGCAGCATCCCACACGGCAAGACCATGACTATGGAAGGGATTAAAATTAATCTGACTATAGCCTAAAATAACACCCTACAATAGACGTGTACTAGGCTAGTTTTTTAATTACATTTTATTGAAGAAGAGAAAAAATCACATCGCTTTCAGCTCTTTCAGGCATGATACTTTTCACAGCTCGTAATATAATTTACCCTCTGTGTTGTTACAGACATTCTTACAGGCCAGCTTTTACTCTTGTCATGATAAAATTACACTAGGTTTCACTGATGGGAGCATTAGGCCATGTGTCACCTTTTGGGATAAATATATATATATATATATCGGTGTTACAAAGGCTGTACACCACACTAGTGCAGTACTGGTGAATAGAACGGTGGGTTGACCGGCTGCCAGTCGGGTATCATATGAAAAACTTTCCTTTAGTTCTCTTTCCTTAAAAAACATGATCCTCATTTGTTACATTGCTTTATTGAATACTCATCTCTGATTGGCCAATGAACACGTTGTGAGTCATGCTATTTACTTTGGTATTTCATACCAGTTTGTCTGGTATTCTATTTACTTTATTTTGTATTTTATTATCCTTTATGTTATGTTTGTCGTTACTCCTCTGAAGCACTTTGTAACTCTGTTTTCAAGTTCTATATAAAGTTATTATTATTATTATTATTATTATTATTATTATTATTATTATTATTATTATTATTATATTAGTAGTAGTAGTAGTAGTATTGTTATTATTATTAACCTTTGGATTGTACATTAAGAGGCCTGCAGACCAACACTTGGCTAACTGAGGTTAGAAACAATAGGAGAGCACCAAACCTTTGATTACTGGTTAGAGGCTAACTGTTTACGTTTCTATGGTTACAGCTCTGCTACAGTGTAGCATAAATGCTAGCTGTGTTTACCCTCCACTACATCCCTGCACCACCCTGAGTGTCTCTAAGGGGCGGGGCCTGCACAGCTACTGGCCTATGGGTGCTTGCTGTTCAGTCAGCGGTATGGAGCATCCCAGAGAGTGAGACAGAAACATCCAGACATGAACCACTTCCAGAAGTTCACTCTGTAGCACTTAGTTCAGCGTCCCTGTGGTGAAGCTCACTTCACTTCTGAAGCCCAGAGTCTCAGTTCTTCTGGAGGCTCTGAGGTGAAGGTCGTCTAATAGAGGTCGATGATCTGCTGTAATCAGACAGGCTTTTAACTGATGGGCTGTTTTGAAACCCTGCTCTCCTCTGGCCTTACACATGATGACACTGACAATACAAAGCCTCACTGTAGACACACACACACACACACAAGCGCGCACACACACACATGCACGCACGCACACACACACACACACACACACACACACAAGCACGCACACACACACACACACACACACACACACGTACCTTTGTACACCGTCACACACGAACACAAACATGCGTTTGAGTAAGATCAGGTTAAAGAGTTTGAAGATTAAACTGAACAATGTTTCTCCTTTGGTGAAAATATCAATCTTCATAATTCACTTTTTATCGATCCAAAAGTTGCAACTTTGCAGTTTTGACGATATTTCAAAGCTGACAAAGTTTAAATAAAACATTCAACAACATTAACATTATTTTAATATTACATAGGATGGATGGATCCTGTATGGATCTACTGTTAATAGTAAAACATTCAGATACAGATTAGACCTTCGGGATCATAAATACAGGCCTCTTAATGTACAGTCCAAAGGTTAATAATAATAACAATAATAATAACACTAATAATAATAATAATAACACTAATAATAATGACACTAATAATAATAATAATAATAATAATAATAATAGAACAATATAGAACTTCAAAACAGAGTTACAAAGTGTTTACAGGAGTAAAAAGAAACATAACATAAAATAACGGATAAATAAATAAATAAATACAAAGAACAAAACTAAATAAATAAAAAGATTTGTCTCTATTGGAGCTTTCTACTCTAGTGAATAACTGGTCTCTACTCAGACACGCAACTTTTTATATTTTTATATTTTTATATTTAAGGCATTTAGCAACTTACAATGAGCACAACATTCCAATAATAGATGTTGTGAGGATCATGTAAGAGAAATGAATGATTCAAGGACAGAGACGATCCGGTACTGAGCTCTGATTGGCTCTCCGGTAAGAGACCTGACGTCTCTAACGAAGGCATCGACTCTGCCGCAATTTCCCCGCTTGTTGTCGTGCTGATTTCAGATGCCAAACTTTGAAAAGCCCCAAACTTTTAAGTGGGTCTCCTGAGGATGAAGGCCAGGCAGGCGCCAGATTCTCTGCCTGCTTTTAAAAGTGGCCGCCCTGCACTTTAGAGTCCAATTCCAAAGCTATGAATCTCAAACAGGCTTGGGGGGGGAAATCTCACTCTACACTACTCAGATGCCTTAAGCATAGACGCACACACACACACACACACACACACACACACACACATGTCAGGATCACAGGCCAGGGTGAAAACAGCCTCGCTAAGTGTTTCCGAGACGCCCACGGGCCGTTCAGCCGGTAGTCAGACATCAGTAACCAGCTCCTCTCCCGGATGATCCCTTCCAGGTCGGCTCGCTCCAAAGGGTGTCGCTGCGTTGGGATTAGCGCCGGTCAACTGTTACACTGAAAACGGAGAATTTCAGGCTTTAACGTTTCAAAAGCTGCTTTACAGGCCTCACATGCCCGGTGGCTCACCAGGACCCGGGTTGGGCACGGCGGCAGGACCGTGCAGAGGTTTCGCTTTCACAAATAATGAAATGAAACGTTTCTAAATATCAAAGAATGTCTTATAAAGACCAGTGATGTAAAACACTGATGCAGAAAACTACAAATAAACATCTAAAACCAAATTTATATTATTTTACTAATTTATATTATATTATTTATATTATTTTATATTATATTATTAATTTATATTATATTATTTATATTATATTATATTATTAATTTATATTATATTATTAATCTATATTATATCATTAATTTATATTATATTATTAATTTATATTATATTATTTATTTATATTATATTATATTGTATTATTAATTTATATTATATTATTTATATTATATTAGTACTGGACGTTATGAATCACCTGGAATAACAAGAAACGTGAAATAAAAATGAAAGGTGAAGTAAGGAAGCCCCATAGGACAAAATGACCATAATACATCTGCAGGAGTTGATGGATTATTGATCAATGACTCAACGGTGACTTCCCCCTCCTCCGCTAGATGTTTCTGTTGGATCTCTAATTATCTGGTCTAGTATTGGTTGTGTTTGTGTCAGAGACCTCGGTACAGACGTAGATGACCTGATGCTCCTTTAACACCTTCGACTGCTGTAATGTATCACAGCTTCTCTGCTGAGACCTCAAACCCACGTGGTTTCGGTGGCGGTATTCTCAGTAGTGTCGGAAAGGTTGGTGTTGTTTCTTTAAAATTGCACTGGCAGAGCAACATGTGATATCAGAGCAACTTCTGGACTCTGATATTGATATTAGATATAATAAGGCCGTTTGGAGGTTTGACACAGATCGACACAGCTCATTCTCAAGATGCCGCAGCAAACAAATAATCAATATCAGACAACAGGCAGAGCCAAACTGATATTGTCTGATATTGATTATTTGTTGATTTGTAATGGACCATTGTGAGTCCGGACGCCCTACCTGGTTACAGACGCTAGAGATCCACCCATCAGCAGTCGTCCATCTTTCCAGCTTGTGCAGGAAACATTTACAAATCCCAATCGCCTCCTTTTCCTTTTCCGACCAGTCACACAACAGATCTGACAACAGGATCAGGAAGTCCAATACCGTTTGTGTTTGTGGCGTCTCTTTCTTTACATTTACCACCGGAGTGACGTGTCGGCTTCTCCTGCGCATCACTGAGCTGCTGCATACGGTGTTGATGATGAGAGTCGAAGGATGACCTGAGTCCTTTGTATCTCCATCATCCTTCATGTGGACATCTACAGCTGATCAGTCTGTCGGGGAGAGGTCAGCCAGCACTAACTCACTCAGGAAGTCATCCGATCACTCAGTCGATAATCTCTGAGCGAATCAGTTAGAAATCATTACCCATTTGCCACATCGACAACTCTCTGCACAAACAGGGGATGGCTCCAAAACGTTAGGGCAGTGATGGGAAGATGAACCGTTTCTACTCGCTCCCTTCGCCCGGCCGGCCGTGGCGCCGGGGCTTCTGGGAGTGGTGATCACGCAGGGTTAACGAAGGTCACCGGGAATACGATGTTCAGCTGGTATCAGTGTGGAGGATCGTCTAGGGCTCTGGCGAGGGCTTGTCTTGTTATTCCAGGTACAATTCTGCTTCTTCACACACACACACACACACACACACACACACACACACACACTGAAGACCTTAGTTGAAAGTTGTGTTTGTGAGTATTTTTGGATCCTAACAAAAGTCCTGACCTGTGGCAGTAAACTTAAACCCCTTATACTCTTAAACCCCGTCCACACCACCGCCTGACCCGGGACTGATCCGGGTCAGGCGGTGGTGTGGACGGGTCAACAGGGTTATCAGACTGCTGGTTACCCGGGTTGGCCTCGGCTCGGCTGCGGTGTGAACGGGGTACAAGAGAAAACCTCAACTGAAGCTTAATTTATCATTACAGGGGGATCTGGGAAATGAGCACATCTGTTATTTTAGTCCCGCCCCCATCTGCCCTGTCAGTCATTTTTACAGATTATGCACCAGTAAAAAATCGCATCCTCTTTTTCCCTCCTGTAAAATAATCTCAGGTACAACTAGTACAACTAGTACTGAATAGATCTTCAGATTCAGTCTCTCCCAGATGGATTACTGAGAGTGTAATGGTCCCTGAACGCCACATATCAGACGCACGCGCCGCTGAACGCACCTTTAAAGTGCTCAGATGAAGTTCCAGCCGCCACATCATCCTCTCCTCTTACCCAGCGGTGTGTGTGTGGGTCGGCGAGCGGCGTGAGCAGGGAAGTGAGAAGACAAACTTTGATGTTCAATCAAGCGCTCCACTTCAAAGTTCTCTCCTGCCGGGATTAGTGGAGGGAAGAGATTACTGTAATTGGGGATTGTAGAGGTGGAACAAAAGGTTCTCCTTCCTGTCAGAGAGGTGGATGTTGTACAGTGCAGCAGGCGTACACACATACACACACACACACACACACACACACACACACACACACACAGGAAGCATTACGGGGTTACTGTCTGAGAAGGAGTTCAGTCTGCAGCAGCGCTCCTCCAGACGTCACATGAAAGGATGTAACCAGCGAGACTAAGTGGAAGCGGAGTGTGAAATTAGTCTTTCAGTTATAATTCATCATACCTCCATTGATCATTCTATTGGATTGGTTTTAGATCAGTAATTGTGAAAATCATTTCCGCTGCACGTATAGGAGTGTGTGTCAGAGCTGATTGATTGTTCTACCTGCAAGTTAATTTAACAAACCCGTTAGTGTGTAATCAATCTAATTGTTTGGAAAAGAGTTTTTCAGCGTCTCTGAAACTCCCAGACTTCCTCCAGTTCAAACTCTTCTGGTTCTGATCGTGTCTGGAGGAGACGGCCTTGTGGGGTAAATATACTATAAGGAACCTTTTTATCTGTTAAAATAAAACTTGTAGTTTGTACGACTGCGACTTGTTTTGAATAGATTGGATCTTTACAGATGGAAAATGTGCTTTTCACATCAGAGGAAATGTTGGTGGGGGTTGTGAAAGTAAATTTACACACAATACTAGAATTTATCATTTATCATTCATTAGTTATTATTTTGTGTCTGATACTGTGGTTGTGTGCCATGAATATGTGTCTGTGTACTGCACAGTGAGCCAGTGAGGCCCTGCAAGGAAGTCATAAATCTGACCTGGACCAGACCACTACTATGTGGAGATAGTCCAGAAGATTAACCATGTTGTCCTAGTATGGTGAACCAATCATAGGAGACTTCTTTGTTCCTAAAGAAACTATAAAGATTGTAGTTAGCTGGTTTTCAGTGAGAGAGACCATGCAGAGGTGACTTACTGTTGGGCCTGGTTCAAGGTATTTCTCTCCAATATATCTGTATACAATATATTTTATACTTCAACCTGTCAGTGTTTTGTGTATTATTTTGTTTTAGTTCTGAGTGCTTCCAGACAATTTCCACAACAGGGTTTGTTGTCCTCTTACACTATGAGAGCTGCAGAACGTCTCTGGATTCTAACAGTACTTAAATGGGCGTACCACTCATTCTCCAGATTGGTTTGTGTGATTCCTTGAGAAAGTCCAGTTTGTGGTTTTGTCTCCTCCAGATGGGTTTTCCCATCACTAGTGTAATTTCAGGCCGGTGCTCAGATCCATCGAGAATCAATCATGAAGAATGGAAAAGGTCACGCTGAGAGGATGATGATGTTCTAGGAGTAATGGTGCGTTTTCTGCTTCAGAACACATTTATGATGACAGAGTCTCATCTGGGTATGAGAACCAAACATGAACGGTTCAAGTCGTTCAGATATATTGATTGTAATAAATACTGTGATCATAGGCGCCGATTTATGTTTTTGCCCGTGGGTTCTCAAATTAAGTGAAGATTGTCACAAAATCACTTTTATTGTGCTTGCTTTAGTAATCACCGTGGTGCAGGCTGCTGTCATCTGTCAACGTAGACACACCCAAACCAAATGCAACACTGCTCTGCTACAAATTCATCTGGTGGTGGATCCTCACTTTAACTGTCTTTACACTCGGTATCTCTCTCCGTTTTTTAATGACAAATTTGTACGTTTTTACCCGATCATCACCGTGTTTCACACTTTCTGTGTCGCTAGCTAGTAGGGGTGGGCGATACTGCAAAATTTGGTATCGATCCGATACCAAGTAAATACAGGCCCAGTATTGCCGATACTGATACCGATACCGATACTTTTTACTTCACCCCTAAATCAGCTACCTGGATATTGTTGGTCATGCTGAAAGGCCTCTGCCAGTGACCTCTGTCTCGGTGCCGGGGGTCTGGTTGTAGTTTGGGGATTCCCCTCCTCCTCCCTCTGTTTACTTTGCAGCTCGGAGTTCTTTTGGGTGTTTTTAGATGTTTGTATATATATAAATTTGTGGTGTTGCCACAGTACCTTATTTGTTTTCTGCAAACATCACAGCTTGCAGTATTTTGGTCTGCAGCTGTAAAATAACACCAAACGGCGCTCCTCTTCTTCTCTGCCATCATGCAGCCAGCAGTGCTGCTGAGTGACGTGACGCCGGCAACACTCACAGTATAGCAGGGGAGGAGGGGGAGGGGGGGGAGGAGGGGGAGGAGGGGGAGAGTGAGCATGAGCAAAGTGAGTGAGAGCAGTGGTGTTTGCACATGCACAACCACTATGATGTAACGGGAGTTGTGTACTGAACGTAGAGAAGAGGAACTGAAACTTAAGTATCGATCTCATCACGCAAGTATTGATCAATAGCGATACCAACGTTGGTATCGATACATCGATATTTTAGATCGATCTGCCCACCACTACTAGCTAGCAGCTACGTGATGGAACAACGTTGGTTTAGCCGACTCTAACGTTACATTGGCAGTTGGCTACGTGACCACGCCCCTTAATAATATATATATTTTTTAATACATTTATTTATTAATTTATTTTTTAATCGGCCTTCCCCGTGGGTGCTCAACCTTTTCGGTGTGATCGGTGCGTATGACTGTGATGAAGTGATATCTCCTCTTCAGGAAGGTGTTTGTGCTCCGACAGACACCTTGGGGAATTAGTGAGAGTATTTTAAACTACTGGACATCTGCAGGTTTCTCTCGTATAGTGACCTTTTATAAATGTACACCAGTCAACACCTTGGGGTTACTTTCTATCATCGAGTTCCCTAACTAGACGACACTTTGGTGCAGTAAGCCCAATTATGGCTTGAAATATATTTGCAGAGGTGTAAGGGAAGGACCTGACTGTCCATCTGAATTCTTCACAGAACATCCAAGCCTGTTGTTGGTGGTTTGGTTGTTTCTCTCCTGGTTGAGAGGCCTCCAGATGTTCTGCTCCACTTTTGAAGTAACGGTGTTTTAATCACCTGATGCTTTAACTCCCGGGATGTTCCCTCAGTCAGACGGCCACTGACAACCTCAAGCTTTTGATCAATTATTCAAACTGCACTTTTTTTTTTTTTAGCTGATTAATGAGTCTCTGGGACAAAAGTCAACCGTCTTTCATCAAAAAGACGATATTTTTGAGGAAGAAATAACGGAAACTGGTTCCTTTAAGAATCCTCTAGAGCCCAGAACCTTCCCAGATGAATCCTGCCACCCCGTTCAGACCTGCTAGGACCAGCTCTCTCCATGTGGATTAGCTGTGTTCTCTGGACGACGTGTTCTCAAACCTCGTATGTGTCTTTCTAGAACTTGTACACCGTTAATTTGTTCTACATGTACACATGACCAGCCGCCTAGCCGTTGCTGTGCGTCGGTTAAGGTGGGGGTGACGTTTTGGTCATGGCTGAACATTAAGACTGCTCTCACCACTGAGCACGGTTTGTATCAGTCGGCACTCAAACCTGGTCGCCGGAGGTGAAGGTAAATGTCAAGTTTCAATGTCAAACTACTTCCTGTTCCACGTCCACCTCCTGTTTCACACTACGGCGGCTTACTTTTTCGCAACTGGAAGTACTTGAGAAGAGGTTGAGCTGGACGAGAGGTCGTGTCAACAGAGCTGACATTCCTCCTTCATTGTCTCGATAGAGAGTGAACTTCCTCCTCCTCTCTAAATGGAGCTTTCTGTCGGCTGGCCTCCACCGTCCTGCTGTGTGACAGTACTATCGATTCACTCCTCTTTCTTAGCGCTGGGCTCTAATGGCCTCGTGGCCCCTGTTGGTACAATGAACATCTCAAGACTGAAAATGTGAGCCCTGCACTACCTATTGATTAACCATGTTTACCAGCGGTGGCATTTTGAATTAATCTTGGTTGTCTCCCCGGATATTCACTCCGCCGTGCTCAGAATATTATTAGTGGACTTCCAGAAGTTGCAAGCAGGGAAAGTGACCACAGATAGTCAGGAGTACACACCAGTACTCAGGTTGATGTCGTAAACTTTGATACTATAGCGACACCATGGCAACGTGCTGCCACACTGGACCTGGACAGCGTTGGAGAAACGTTTGTACAGAGGTTTTGATGTTTGGGTTGGAAATCAGGTACTATCCACTAGGGATGGGACGGTATACGATTTTATCTTTTATCGCAATAAAAACACTCAAGATAAATTTATCATCCCCAGGAATAAATAGTTGGAAGGATACAGTGCAGGAGGTGTATTTGATGGAGAGGCTTACATACAAAATTCAAAATAGGGAGGATGCCCTTAAAGAAAAATGGAAATTGGGTGAAGTGCTGTGGTGCTGAAGTCTGTTCTGCTAGGCTGTGGTTTCTTTTTGTAATTTAATTACATTTTTTTTTTTTTGCTGTGTGTTTTGTTTATAATGTTTATAATTATGTTTATTATTATTTTCTTTTTTAAAAGTGTAGATTGAAGTATTGTTGCTTATTGTTTAGTTATGTATATTTTTGTGGAAAAAAAAAAAGTATATAAAAAAAAAAGAAAAAGATAATTTTGTCGTGGTGAATTTCCATTATCGGGATAATTTATTTTTTGCTGTCCTTGCTGTACCTCTGTCTGATCTGAAAACAAGATATGTGTTCTATGATGCAATACAAATATTTGTTTCTTAACAAAATGTGAGGTAATGTGATGCCAGTATGTTTTAGTGCTATTTTAAGAGTTTTAAGCAAATTCTGATGATTATCGGATAATATTGTGAATCGCAATTATTTTGGGCAGGATAATGAAAGGACATGAAATTTTCATATCGTCCCATCCTACTATCCACACTTAACGTAGTATTTGTGATGTCAAATTATCGATAGATGAGATGAGCAGCAGCAAGAGCATGAATGAGGGGAGGAAACGAGGAGAAGTGAACAAGCCTTGGGATCCACCCTGTTGGTTATTGCAGCGCTAGGCTGGTGGAAAGCACCGGCAGGCCCAGTGTGTTGGCCCTGACCTTGCTCATACAATAAAGTCATATTGTCGTTACACCGGCGGTGTGATTACAGAGGCTGAGAAGTTTGTTCCAAGTACACTTCTGATGCCGGCCGGGCCGGGCGGTCAGGTGTGACTGACGGAGGGTTTGGAGAACGGGCCGAGTTTCAATTAGCTTCCCTCTCCGGAGGACGGAGGCTGCTCAGCCGGAGCACCGGGCACCGAAACCTGCCAGCTCCACTTTAACCTCTCTGGGTCCAGGAGGCATGGGAGCTGTTTTTCTCTCTCGGTGTTTTCTTCTCTCTCTCTCTCTCTCTCTCTCTCTCTCTCTCTCTTCTTTCTCTCTCCCATTTACTCATGTACCATATGTTCTCCAGTCAGGAACCATGTAGGGAAATGCAACGCAAGGTAAATGAATCTGCCTGCAGCGATGCACAAGAGACAGAAACAGAGATAGTGAGAGAGGAGGTGTCTATTATCTCTTCCTTCTTTCTTCCATTCTTCTCTATCTCTCCCTCCCTTTGTGTGTCTGCTGTCATGGAGGCATGTGGCTGGAGGAACCGCCCACAGGCCGGATTAGGAGACCTCCCATCATGCACCACTAGATCACCTGCTGGACGCAATGCTGTGTGTTTGGATCTGCAACCTACTGCGCATGATGTATGTCGTGCACGTGTGTTTCTGCCTGCATCTGCTGTATGTGTGTATGTGCGTGCATGCTGAGTGATGGCGGTGTGTGTGTGTGTGTGTGTGTGTGTGTGTGTGTCTAGGTGTTGTGGAATGAGAGAGCAGATGGAGGCAGATGGCGAGGCCTACTCCTGCTGTAAAATGGCATCTCATTACAGCTCTGCCAGTTTAATCTGCCTCCAAAGAAAAAAAATCAAAACGTGCGCGCACACACACACACACACACACACACACACACACACACACACACAAGGCAATCCCCCTAGCACTGCGAGAGACAGGGCGGAGGGCTGTAGCAGCAGAGGGCGGAGCCGAGGCGAGGCGAAGGGCTGGAGCAGGGTGGGGCGCCCGAACACCGCCGCCGCTGCCAGCCCTGCTTCCTGCTTCCTGCTTCCTGCTTCCTGTTTCATCTTCCATCTGTGGAAAAACATCAAAAGTTGATTTCAGCTTTGTTAGAGTTTCTTTTCAGGTTGCAAAATTTATCGTAGATACTCGCATATCGCCATTTTATGTTTCGGCGATGGAAAATATTGAAGTTTGTTTTATTTCCAATTCTCCTGAAAGTCTCGGTGGTGGATCCAGCGCCGTACGTGGCCAATCACAACCTCCAAATCCAAAATCACACCTCTTTCTCATCTGAAGTGTAAACTCATTGAATTCACATCTGTAATTTCACAGGCGACTTTTCTTGTGAGGGTGTGGCCAAAGTTAAGAGGCAGAGAAACCTGACGTAGGACATCTTTGGAGAAACTTGCTTCTGAGAGTAGCAACGATCTCCCTCTCTGGTAATCAGGATCCTTGAAGACGAATATCACCGGCAACGACCGACTGGGGGTTTATCTGCAGACTTTAGTGAGAGGAAGAGGAAGAGAGGAAGGCTCACATCAAAGATCTTCAATCTTGCTAAACGTCAGGTGAGACGTTTGCTTGTTCCCGGTGGCTTGTTGCACACTCTGGTTAGAATGGGATCAAGATGGCGGCGTCAACAAAACGCTGACATCACTGCAAGTCATGGATTGGTCTGCTGTCGCATCTGAGGTTCAAAGTTTACTACGTCTTTGTCTCTTTCAGCCTTGACCTTCTCGTCTTGCATCGGTGGGGGTGAGGGTGGGTGAGGGCGGGTGAGGGTGGGTGAGGGGGGGTAAGGGCGGGTGAGGGGGGGTAAGGGCTCCCCCGGCTCCTGCAATAACAAAGTCAGGGAGGCTGGAACAGACGCCAGCCTCCCTCCCCGGTGCTGCTGCCTCTTTATTACAGTTACACTTTGGCAAGTCGCACGCCAATAACTGTTCACGTCTGCTGCGCCGGCAACACGGGAAATGTCACTGTTATGGCAGAAATCCACCACACACACACACACACACACACACACACACACACACAACGGATCAAGGGGCAGATAGCCGATACAAAAGCAGGAGAAAAAATGCGTCTGCAAATTGAATAAAAAGAGAATATCGGCGAACTGTCATCGCTGTGTGGAAAAACGTCCTTGATACAGCGCTGTGGTTTCTGGAGCCGTTAGCCGGATCATTCTTCTCCCTCGCTTTCCCTCCTCGGCTCTCCGACTCCACCGCCCTCTTATTTCCACTAATGTACGAACATGCGTCGGCGCACACACACACACACACACACACACACACACACACACACACACACACACACACACACACACACACACACACACACACACACACACACACACAAATAGACAGCGAAGACAGCGAACAAAGGGAGAGGCTTCAGACGCCAGAGCACAAAGTCTGAAAAGGCAGATTTCATGTTGTGGACGTGAATGATGTCATTGAAATGATGATGTGACAAGAGAGTCGCTGAGGCTCAGAAGAATTACCCATGAATCAGTGCTTCATCTCATGCAGCATGGGAGAAGCACACCTCAGAGATGAAGGCGGTTCTCCCTGAGGTGGAGTTTTATACAGTGAAACAAACAATCCAAGGCGTGTGGGGGTGGGAAGAGATAACTTTTCTCATGGAGCCCAAGGTCCATATGGCATCTTCCTCGGATGAGTAGAACTTCCTCACTTCCAGGGAGGAAGCACGCCATCTTCTGTGGGATAGCAGTGGTGGATGTACCCCACCTGGGACAGACACATAGTCCGCTTGGGGTCTTGTCTTTCCCACAGTGATTGTTGTAACATACAGATGCTTCCTGCAACATTTAGCTAGGTTCCTACAGTACTCATATGTCATCATGTCCTTCTGAATGTTCCCATCATAATCGCAAAGAAAGCAATATTTTATTTTATTCATTAGCAATATTGTAAAACCAAATTTAAAACCAAAAAGACCAAATTTATATTAAAACATCAGGGTGCCTGAGACGTAACAGTTCTGTACGTCATGTGAAAGGGTTAGCTAGTTATGTGAAAGGGTTAGCTAGCGGTCATGTGAAAAGGTTAGCTCGTTATGTGAAAGGGTTAGCTAGTTATGTGAAAGGTTAGCTAGCAGTCGTGAAAGGGTTAGCTAGTTATGTGAAAGGGTTAGCTAGCAGTCATGTGAAAGGGTTAGCTAGCAATCATGTGAAAGGGTTAGCTAGCGGTCATGTGAAAATGTAAGCTAGCGGTCATGTGAAAGGGTTAGCTAGCGGTCATGTGAAAGGGTTAGCTAGTCATGTGAAAGGTTTAGCTAGCGGTCGTGTGAAAAGGTTAGCTAGTGGTCACATGAAAGGGTTAGCTAGCGGTCACGTGAAAGGGTTAGTTAGCAGTCATGTCAAAGAGTTAGCTAGCGCTCATGTGAAAAGGTTAGCTAGTGCTAGTAAGGTAGGTTAGGTTAAGGTTCTGATCAGGGTCATACAAGGAAACTTCCCTCCCAGTGGAAAACTTGTAGTTGGTCATCGGAGTTGATCTACGTCAAACTACTTCCTGTTCTAGTCTCCTCCCCCTGATCCTGGTGATGAGTTATTAGTTATTATTAGTTATTTTAAGACATGGTGTTCATTGGAGAAGCCTTCCTACGAGCTGCTCTGTGGCGCCCCCTCCCTGTGCAGCAGGACGGTAGTTAACTGTGAACTAGTCCCCTGCAGCCCGCCGGCCATTCCTTGTCTGTCTGCAGCCTTTATAGCCGAGCTGCTCAGAGACTCTGGGATTTGTTGATATGCAATCACGGAGGGGATGAATATGTGTTGTTCTTGATGCCGGAGGCTCAGAGTAGCTATCTGACTGCTCTCCGCGCACACACACACACACACACACACACACACACACACACACACTGTATGTACACACTCCGTTCCTTCAGTTCTTCCACAGCTGACTCTTTGTTTCTCCTCTGGCGTCGGCGGTGTGAAAAGGTCTCGTCGTGTTTTGTCTGCTGCTGTTGATCAGGCTGGAGGACATGTTGGATGTTTCCTCCGGTGCGTCCTGTCGTCGGCTTCCCATCGACGGGAGGCCGAACCGTCTCACTTATTCTCAATGAACGTAGTCACGTAGAGACACGCAGATATTAAATTTTTCCCTCATTCCATTTTCCCATTTTCATGTTTTATTCTCCCTCTAAGCATTTTCATACTTGAAAATGGCTCTAGTTCAGAGCGGGTAGTGCTAATCGATACGCCGGCTGCAGGCACACGACGCGTCCATCAGTCATAGTTTTATTTTAAGTATCAAAGCTGGGACGAAGAGTCAGAGCAGAATTAGACTTTATCAGACTTTATATTTAGCATTTTTTAAATGGAAAAATGCTAAATTGCTACATGCCGACAACTGAATAATAATAATGATGAAAATAATAATAACAACAGTAAGAATAAGAATAATAACAATACTAATAATATTAATAGTAATATTAGTAGTAATAGTAATAACATTAATAGTAATAATATAATAATAATAATAATAACAACAATAATGATAAAAAATAATAACAGTAATAATAACAATGATAATAATATTAATAATAATAATAATAATAACAACTATAATAATATAACTCGATCGTTTCAGCATCTTGTCTTCTTTCTCATCCCTTGTGAACAGACTACATTTCTTTGTTGTCTTTGTTGTCTGCCTTTTCTTTCTTTCTGTCTCTTTCTCGTTTTTTGCTGGATGGTCTGATGTGCACGTGCCGTCGAGCATGTACACACACATCACACACACACACACACACACACGGCTCTGCTCTGCACGTTGCCATGACACTGAATTACATTTCAGACGTGAATTTTCTTAAAGTAACAAGCGTCTGAGTATTTCTACGATATCTTTAAATCCAGACTGCTGCAGCGAATCGGACGTCTTTGTCTCAATGGGGCTCCAAACTCTTTGTGTTTGGCGGATTTTGTGTGTGTGTGTGTGTGTGTGTTTGTGTGTGTGTGTTTGATGCATTATTGATGTGTGCGTCTGGCTTTTGACATGCTTGTAATGCTTAGCACTAGGGATGCCCCGATAACGTTTTTTGCCGTCGATCGCCGATCACCGATTGTCTATGAGCCATATCAGCCGATCCGATACACTGTGATACCAATCGATTATACGCACGAGTGCCCTCTAAAGTGGTTTGCCTTAGCGGCCGTTTTGGTGTTTGCTCTGCCTTTTTCTTTTCACTCTCCGCGGCCAGCTTAACAAACTCGCCATGCTCTGCTGGGTGATGCGACTTCAAGTGCCTTATTAAATTTGTTGTGTTGAAACTTTTTACCTTGCTTCCCCTACAAGGTATTTTTTCCTGGCACACACTGCAGATGGCAATTGTTGCATCTGTCTCACACACTTTGTAAAAGTTCCACACCGCCGACATGTTTTAGGTTAGTTAGCATGCCACAATGACACCAAATCTGATGAGAATAGGCTCACATTTTTTGCGTCATCAATCGGTTTTCGCAATCGGCAACTGTAAAGCATTGTCGGAATTCCCTGATCTCATATTTATACTGAATATCGGCCATTTCCGATTGCTGGCCAATCGATTGCGGCATCCCTACTTAGCACTTTGGACTTTGAATCCAGCGATCCGAGTTCAAGTCTCGGTGGAACCTGATTTCCAGTCAGCTGTAACCTAACTGATTTCCTACAAACTACCATGATGGCTGATTCAGTGAATGCTGATGGCTTTTCCCAGCGAACAAGGTTTCTGGCTACATATCGGAGATGAGTTCAGGATGTAATCTTCTGGCTTTTCTTTCACCAATACATCAAAGCAACGTTCCTTGTGATGCTCTTCTGAGAAGCTTCTCTGAGAACCTCCTCTGAGCCATTCATCTGAGGGGTTCCATGGTGTAATGGTGAGCACTCTGGACTCTGAATCCAGCGATCCGAGTTCAAATCTCGGTGGAACCTGCTTTCCGTTCAGTTAAACCTTTGCTGGCTTATTGTCTCTCGTCCTACAGACTACCATAAGGTCAAATTGAGTGAACAAGACAACCTATTCTGCTGGAACTGTACTTTGATCAAGCAAGCACTCAATTGATAACTGATGAAGTGAGGATTTGTTTTCTTACTAAAAGCTCCAGAATTTGTGCATTGGTATCAAAGACAGGTCAACTGCTTGGAAGGCAGCTATGTTAGCCACTATACAACCAATGCACATTCGGTCAGACAAATGGTTAATGGCAGAGACCTTGGTTGTTCCCCCAACTGAGCCATATCCTCTACCAATGGCAAGCAACGCTCTTTTGGCTTTCTTGGGCTGATTCTCAATGAGGGTGCGAGATGTCCCAAAGTCCTATTCACAAATCCGAGTTGAGCCTTTCAAGAAATCCTTTGACTGACAATTGCTTCTCCAATGCATCAAAACCAAGTTCCTGCTGATGTTGTCCTCACAACTTTTCACTTGGATTATATCTGTATTCTCATTCATCTCAGAAGCTGCTATGCAAAGGTTCCATGGTGTAATGGTTAGCACTTTGGACTTTGAATCCAGCGATCCGAGTGCAAGTCTCGGTGGAACCTGATTTCCAGTCAGCTGTAACCTAACTGATTTCCTACAAACTACCATGATGGCTGATTCAGTGAATGCTGATGGCTTTTCCCAGCGAACAAGGTTTCTGGCTACATATCGGAGATGAGTTCAGGATGTAATCTTCTGGCTTTTCTTTCACCAATACATCAAAGCAACGTTCCTTGTGATGCTCTTCTGAGAAGCTTCTCTGAGAACCTCCTCTGAGCCATTCATCTGAGGGGTTCCATGGTGTAATGGTGAGCACTCTGGACTCTGAATCCAGCGATCCGAGTTCAAATCTCGGTGGAACCTGCTTTCCGTTCAGTTAAACCTTTGCTGGCTTATTGTCTCTCGTCCTACAGACTACCATAAGGTCAAATTGAGTGAACAAGACAACCTATTCTGCTGGAACTGTACTTTGATCAAGCAAGCACTCAATTGATAACTGATGAAGTGAGGATTTGTTTTCTTACTAAAAGCTCCAGAATTTGTGCATTGGTATCAAAGACAGGTCAACTGCTTGGAAGGCAGCTATGTTAACCACTATACAACCAATGCACATTCGGTCAGACAAATGGTTAATGGCAGAGACCTTGGTTGTTCCCCCAACTGAGCCATATCCTCTACCAATGGCAAGCAACGCTCTTTTGGCTTTCTTGGGCTGATTCTCAATGAGGGTGCGAGATGTCCCAAAGTCCTTTCACAAATCCGAGTTGAGCCTTTCAAGAAATCCTTTGACGACAATTGCTTCTCCAATGCATCAAAAACCAATTCCTGCTGATGTTCCTCACAATATTCACTTGGATTATTCTGTATTCTCATTCTCAAAAGTTCCATGGTTCATGGTTAATGGTTAGCACTTGATCTGAATCAGCGATCCGAGTTCAAGTCTCGTGACTCATTTCAGTCAGCATGAACCTTGCTGGTCTTTCTGATTTCCTATTTACCAAAGAGGTTTCGCAATTAGGGTCTGAACGCCGGGGTTTCCTGCCATATAAGAACTCTGAAAAACTTTTGGTTTCTTTCAGACCTTCACAAAACACATTCTGTGAGGCTCTGAAAACTTCTCTAGCCCCCTTAGACTCAGTAGTTCCTGGTGAATGTAACCTGCTGGAATCCTTCGATCGATCAATTCGGGGAAAATGCTACACCTATCAAACTTGCCACTAGTTCTCATTTAAGACTACATCGTGAAATTTGTTTTTCAAGACTCTGAATATATTGATCAACAAAGACCAATTGTTGTAGAAGTGTATTTGTTGCAATAAAAAGCTACCTGATCTGTGTATTGTTAATGAGTCAACGTTGGGATTTCAGTAGTCAACCCCCAGTGGCAAGATGTTGCATCTTGCTTTCGAATCACCAGGCAAAGCTTGAAAGCAGTTAGCCATATAGCCCCAAATCACATTTATCAGCAACGGGCTAGACCTTGTTGTTCCCCCCGAGCTGTATCTCTAGGATGAGTGCAACTGTGTTTCAAGGGGCGGTGTCAAAGTCCTTATTATTCCACCGAGTTAAGCTTTCGGAAATAAACCTTCTGCGCATTGTTCCTAAGCACAAAACATATCATTAAATTTCACCCATCTTACTGTTCTTCAAACCATAATTCAAATGTAACCGGACTTTTTTAATAAGCACTTGCAACTTCTGGATCCTTCAGTCTC